>JAVQKC010072843.1:0-12930 GCA_036025475.1 Philypnodon macrostomus | reverse complement strand
TATATCACATAAAACTAAATCACAATATTTTGGTCCTTCATCTGACAGAGACTTACATTGAAAATTACTGTTCATTCCAAAGTTTTGGGGCTAAAAATGTAAATTGGTTTTGATTCTGTTTTTGGTTCTTGTTTAGCCCTAATTTAGTCCCTGTTTTAACTTTATGTTTCTATTTGCACCCATTTTCACCATCCATCATGTTATTCTGTTAAAAAAACATACCTATTATCAGCTGTGCATGTATTGCAGTTGTTCACTCATGCATCTTTAGCACAGATTATTTTACCACAATCTATATCATGAGATTAGTTACCCATGTCTCTCACCCTGTACCTATAATATGTACGGTTAATAATAGGGATGAACCAATATGAAATTTCTTGGCTGATACCGATATTTCAATTACCAATTTACAGGTTTTAGTGGGCTATGTTTCTTGAAACTATAAAATCATCATAGAAATAACTGCTTTAAATGTATATATTAATCCATAAATATTACTTTTACTTAATATTGTCACCCTAAATTTAGACTTTTTGAATTGGCTTTTCTTTCTCTGGCTGTTTCTAACCCTAAATATTAGAAATGATCCTTTAAGAACAACAGATTAACATCGTCCATCTGTATAGGCTGATAATGATATCAGTCAAAATTGTAAATATCAGCCGATACCGATGTTGGCCCGATGTATCTGTGCATCCCTAGTTAATAAACTGTACCATATTGCCTGTTGTACCGACACCTGTCTTCACCACTTTACTTTACTTTGTGCAACTCATTATAAAAAGTAGGTCAGCTTTAACCTGGAAAGCTCTCTGTTGAGGTCAAGCACATCTCAAGCACTTGTTTTCAGGCCAATGTGTCAGAGCTATGGGCTACTGGGGCTTTCTCAGGTCATACAACTCACATTAGCAAAGTATGTTAAATAGTACCAACATGTGGCAACTGGGGTGCATGGTACCAGAGCGGTTAGTGCTTTGGCCATTCAACAAATAGGTTGGTGGTTCAATCCTCATGCTGACCCACTCATCTGTGTCTCCGTGAATTCTCGCCAGGTATTCACATCCCACCTTCCAAAAACATGCATTTACTAGGAATTGCTGGGAATTTTTAGTGAATGAATGTGAATCTGTGTACTATTGAGGATTGTCACCTGCCAAAGGCCCATAGTTGCTGGTATTGGCTCCAGAAGTGGAAGAAGATGAAAAAACAAATATGTATTTATTAGTCTCCTGTTGTATTGAAAAATCTAGACTTGAATGGGCATTGTATATTAATTATTCCCAGAATAGAAGCTAGTCAGTGGATAACAATAAACAAAGTGATAACTGTAATGTTTTGAACTCTAACATTGGGATGAAATATGTCTTAAACCTGTCAGAACACTGGATTGTGCAAACAGAATCTCTCTACAGGGCATTACAGTTCACTAAGCTGTTCAACGCATCCCACAAAATGTCCTCTGCATGACGTCTTACTAAAAAGGTGAGACTCAAACAAACCAAAACAAAATTGAGTTGTTTGGAAGGAACACACAACGCTGTGTAGAGAAAAAACGGCACAGCACACCAACATCAACACCTCATCCCAACTTTCATGTGGAGGGGGCATGTGGAGGGGGCATCATGGTTTGGGGCTGCTTTGCTGCCTCAGGGCTTGGACGGAATGCTGTCAACAACAGAAAAATGAATTCCCAAGTTTATCAAGAAGAATTTGCAGGAAAACGTAAGACCATCTGTCCGCCAACTGAAGCTCAACGGAGGATGGGTGATGCAACAGGACAACGGCCGAAAGCATAGAAGTAAATCAACAACAGAATGATCTGAACAGAAGAAAATACGCCTTCAGGAGTGGCCCAGTCAGAGTCCTGACCTCAACCAGATTGAGACGCTGTGGCCCGACCTCAAGAGAGCCATTCCCACCAGACATCCCAAGAATATTGCTGCACTGAAACAGTTTTGTAAAGAGGAATGGTCCAAAGTTCCTCCTGACCGTTGTGCAGGTCTGATCTGAACTACAGGAAATGTTTAGTTGAGGTTATTGCTCCAAAGGAGGGTCAACCAGTTATTAGATCCAAAGGTTCACATACTTTCCCACCCTGCACTGTGAATGTTTACATGGTGTGTTCTATAAAAACATGAACACATATCATCTGTGTTGTGGCTGTATTAGTTTAAGCAGACTGTGTTTGTCTGTTGTGACTTCGATGAAGATCAGAACACATGCATGACCAATTAAAGAAGAAATCTGAGTAATCCCAAAGGGTTCACATACTTTATCTTGCAAATGTGTTGATTAAAGGGAGTTATACCACACTGACAGATGTTTCATAAAGACTGTCTATAGCATTCATCAGCACACCTTACACACATATCAAACATGTAAATGAACATGTAATCTCCGCTGTTGTTCACAGATACTCAAGTTTAAGATTACCTTTGGCTAACCCTTAACAATGCTACAGAAAATACATTTTGACAGCCCACTGCCGGTGCGACCACATTATTTAAAGAGGCTGGGTGTAGGCATGCCCTCACTGGGGTCCTGAGAGTACAGCAGGTGCACCACAGTGGCCAAGGGTGACACAAGTCTCTCCCTAAGAGATGCATTTGAACTTTTTCTCTCTTTGAAAATGCATCACACAAGCGCTGCATGATTAATGCTACCACATTTATACACACTGCTCTGCTCAGAGTGCCACTTGAATATTTGAAAAGCATGGGGTTTTCAAAAAGCCACAGGGTAGGACTGGTTCATATTGTAGATTGATTGTTAAACCACTCACTATTCAACTTTGTCCAATTGTCCATGTAATGTCATGCACACTGCTAAATCAACCCACTGAGTGCTCCTGTGTTTTAAAATGTTGTGTAGAGTTAAAAATAAACCCTGAACACAAATATTTTCTGAAGCACATCATGTGTATTTTACAGCTAAGCAGTCCTGCTCTGGGGATTTGATGTATCACTATTTAGCCCTGGTTTACTTTAGACCTAGTTAAATATGCTTTGCATTGTATTAGCCTATTTTATTACTGTATTGCAAAAAAAAAACATAGTTGTGGTCAAACATATATGAGCCCAATAGTAGGGAGGCCCTGAAGTCCCCCCCCCCAAAAAAAATATAATTATAATCATCATCATCTTATGCAAATGTGATATACATTAACTTGTGTGCACAAGATATATAAATTCCTAGGACTTTTAGGGCTCCATACGTACAATAGAATATTGCAAGTTCAAGAACTTTTAATCAGCATTTCCTTATGTGAACTTGTGTTGAGCCAATTCAAAACTAAACAGAAGAATAACTATGCCCACGCTGTCGTACCCGACAGCAAGGTGTATATCAGCGAAATGGCCCCATATGTCTGCCACAACTACTATGGCACCAACGTGCACCTTAATCAGACATTGTGTGATTTCTAAGGGTTTTTATATTGTGAACTAGCAATGAGGCCCCGCCCCAAACCATGACAGAGGAGAATCACTGTACCAAATTTCATTGCTCTCAGCCAAAGTAAGTGTGTCCAGAGTCCCATGGGGTGAAAATCATGGGGGCGCTATTCAGTCATTCTATATATGGCGTCTGTAATTTGCATATGTATTAAATTTACACTAGCCGGGATCACTGTGCCAAAATTCATGCGATTTTGTTTCTGTTCAGTAGGATTAATGGCTCAATTAAAGTGGTCAGGGCATTAATTATTTTGTATGAATTAATTTATTGTCATTAATCGTAGAAGTGCCAAACTCAATCCAGTTCATGATATGTAACCGTCTAGAAAAGTCGCGTTCACACGTAGTATCAACATGATTCCATAATATCGCCTTCTGACTAATGAGGAAAGGTCAATCTAACCATTATCCAAAATATAATAATTTTCAGAAAATATGGTTTTAATGCCAGTGTTAAACAACATGTGAAATGTTTTAGCTATATGAGTCATGAAGTCGCTTTTTTTCCTGCTTGCTTATGGGCCAAATAAGGACATGACAAGAAAACTGTTAGACACCAAAGAACACAAGGCAGCTGCATTTGCATTCATAAATAATTCTGTGCAGCGCTCTTATTTGAGACACAACTCTAACCTTCTCTGCTCTGACCTTGAAAAAGTACAACCAACATTTTGAGGATAAAATGTGCAGTAATATAAAAGGTTTTGTCAATTTATTGCAAAACTAGAAGACAGGGCACATCAAAAGACTTACAGAAATACCTGATGATCTACCCGGCCCATATTCTGATCTAGTCTAGTGAAGCTGTTAGGGGTTGCAGGTGTCTGGAGCTTATCCAAGCATCTATGGGCATTGGGCGGACAAAGGATAATAGCCAGTTAATCACAGAGCTGATACAGAGACATACACACACAGACCACGATTCACTCTCATATTCATTGACTTGGGCAATTTAAATTCACAAAATCTCCGAATGCTTGTCTTGAGCGAAGGGAAGAAGCTTTACCAGGGGAAACCCAGTGGTAACACAGGGACAATGTACAGAATCCATTTAGAATGATCGCGTGTTGAGTCTGACAATGTACCTGGCCTATATTTTCTGATTTACTGAAGTTAACTGCATGCTGTGACACTGATTCTTCACTTTGCACCATTTACCTGCAAGACTGATATAAGATGAATCCAGTGAGAGTAATGATAGTTTTGCTAATTACTTAGGCAATTATAATCATGCTTGATCTGCAGCGATGCCTCTTGTGGTTTGATAGTTCCACTACTAGCTAAATGGGCATGCAGCGAAAAATCAGCATACTTCATTAACTTACTGTTGACTGAGGAATCTTTTTACTTTGTCAAGGGGAAATTCAATCAGAACAAAGAAGAAAGTAAGGACGTAAGTGTGGATATAAGAATATGTACAAGGGTTCCCCACAACTGAATTGTCTGGAATTTGATTTGATTGTATGTTCATTTATTGTAATTTAAGCTTTCCGATTTTTGTTTTTAACTAAAACACTTAAATTAAAAAAAGAAAATGTATATTAGTAAATGAATTGTGTTCTTAAAAGGGGTACTGAAGCCTATCCCTCAACTATAGGTGGGGTACACCCTGGCCAGAAGCAGGGCTGGCAGGGCTGTTCACTCCCACATTCATTCACAAAAAGGCAATTTTAGAGTCACAAATGCTTGTCTTTGGACAATGATGAAAGAGTACCCAGAGAGAACCCACTGTAACACAGGAAGGACATGAAGACACCACTCTGCACTAGCCACCGAGTACCCACAAAAGTAATCAGTGTAATGTAGGTAGGTCATGAAAGTATGTCTGTGCAAAAACTACTGAATATATATTTTCAGGGATGGTCAGGAACGACGCTTGAAATGAAACAAAGAAAGATAAAGTCGAGGGGTATCCAGTCCCACATAAGGTTCTATTTTAGAGTGTATAGGGGAAATGTGCTGCCTTGGCGGAGGTCAAACTGCTTTTAAGGTTAGAAAAGCATTATTATAAATATAAATAACTCCTACCTCTTCCCATTGATGAATGTAGCGTATGAGTCTGGAAAGGCGGAGGAGCCGCAGCAAGCTGAGGATCTTGGTGAAGCGTACAATTCGTAAGGCGCGTGCTGTCTTGTAAAAATCTGAGTCAATGCGAGTCTCCACAATAAGAAAGATATAGTCCACAGGAATGGAAGAAATGAAGTCCACTGCAAACCAGCTCTTCAAGTATTTGATCTTGATCTGCTGTGGATCCAGGATAATCTCAGTGTTGTCCTCCTTGACAATACCTGTCCTGAAGTTAAGAACCAGGTCCATTAGGAAGAAAGTGTCCGAGACCACATTAAACACAATCCAGGGAGGCGTGTTCTCGTCTTTGAAGAACGTGATGCCCACTGGGATGATTATAAGGTTCCCCACCATCAGCAGTAGCATGGTTAAATCCCAGTAAAACCTTGTTGGGTTGGAAAGAGAAAAGAAAGAGAGGAAATAAGTCAACAGAAACACAAAAACTGTGCGTCATCAAGGTAACCACATAATGTTAATATATACCATAATATTTTATCGTAGTTGGGGCAATACCACTATTACACCAGTAATAAAAAGGATTTCAAATTGTTTTGCCTCCAGTGCATCCCATGAGAACTTAATCTCTTAATATTTGACTGTATATTTATATTTTGACTTTTGCATATTACACTTTGCTAATTGACAACAACAATAATGCATGCATATTTTTGACAAGAAGAACCCATAGACATTCAAATGTATATGTGTATGCATATTTAAGTTATCATTCAACCCATTGACAAAAAAAGAAAAAAAAGATATAATAAATCATAATAATTACTGTGATATATAATCTCAGATCGCCCAGTGCTTCATACCACAGCAGTAGCAGCTTCAATGAGTTAACTGTCGATTACAAACTGTTCTGCGACCTCGTCCATCTTCCCAACCTCAAAGTTTAGACATATATTACCCTCTACCAAATGAGAACTTCTGTCTTAAGTGTGAGGTATCCAGGATACATAAATTGCTCCATATAAAAGAGGTTGGGTGGTGAGTTGATTTGAGCTTGGCTATGAAGAGCTGTCTGTGTAAATCTATGATACACGTATGAGGGAAGCTATATTGCATGCATAACACCACACCGTGCTTATCTAAAGTAAACCATGCCTGTACTCTAGTTTGTTGATCTCATTGTAGATTCATAGTGTGAGAAAATGAATTTAAAAAACCTGGTTGAAAATTCTAAATGAATACACCATATTAATTTAAGAATGGGGTTTTCACTGCTAATAAATCTGTTCAGATTTTGCATGTGTGTGTGTTGAAGTGTTAAAGGCGGAATAGAAGATGTTTAGAAAACATGGGATTGTTATTGAGTTTTGGAAAGAAACACAGTCACACGCAACAATAGAGCAGCCTCGGACGTAATAAAGGCTGTAAAAACAACTCCTGAGTCGCTCGAAGCCTACTCCCGTCATTCACAGCTCAGGAGGAAATGCCCCCCGGTGCATGGAAGCTAAGCTAACAGACAAGTAGCCTACTGCATAGACCTATTTACTGTACTTTCAATGTCACACTCAACAACAAACCAACCTCGAATGCGAAAGACTCTACTCAGATTATAATTGTTTCATTTGCATAATAATTGCGCTTGGGAAATGCCACTAGCATCGTTTTTCAATTCAATTCAATTTTATTTGTATAGCCCTATAACACAATAAAGTTCCCTCAGAGGGCTTCACAAAAAGAGATGTATGTAAACAATAAACAAGATCATTGCAAACAGTAACAAAGTTAGCATCTCTTAGCAACTGCTTAGTGGCCACTAACCCTTTCTTAGTGTAATTACAATAGGCACAACAGCAGAACAACCTTGGTTATTTAAAAAGACTGCTTCTGGCCCAGACAATATTACTGCAATCACAACGAATAACATATAATTCTACTACAGTAACAAATAGGAACCTGTAGCATTAGCACAGCTAATAGCCCTTCTTATAGCAGGTTATTGCAACAGTTGTTTGCCTAACAAGTACAGAACTTCAGATAATACCATCAGTTGAAAATGAATTATTATCACAACAAAACAATTAGTTTAAGTTACCTGTAGTCTGTAGTTTTGCAGATAGTAACTCAGGTTTCCCCTCAGCCATTGTACAACTAGTCAGCACTTCCACAAACACAAGGCAAGTATGTATGAATGAATGATTAAAGATTGTTAATTGGGCCAATAAAACATGAGATGAGAGTGTAAATAATAATTTTCCAAGCCCCGCGGCTTTCACAGATATTGTATATTCATTTTTTTCAGTGTTTTAGTAATCATGTCTTAAAGGGCCAGTAATCAAATTTTAAAAATTTTCATTAAATAAAGAAAAAAAAAAAAAAAAAAAAAAAACATCTCACATTCCACCTTTAAAAGGAAATTACATTTATAATTTCCCTTTAAAGGTGGAATGTGAGATTATTTTTTTTTTCAAACTGTATTGATAAAATACATTTCCACTATTACCTTGCCCAACACTGTATTAAGTTTTGTTGATTTTTTGTATTTTTTGACAAGAGACAAAACATACAGAGGCATACACTATCATGATGTAGCATAAATTCAAACTAGAAGGCAACAAGGGCAACAGTGACTTGTGTATTATACTCTTTCTGTATCTCTTTGTCATTGTTGCCTGTGGTGATGACAAGTCTCATCCTCCTCTACATATGCATCTAGTCACAGATTTGTTTACATAAAAATGCCTTTGCCATAGCAAGCAACAGTCTGACAGCCAACAGTGTAGCAGTTTGTTACGACTACTACATAAATATACACTGTATCTCGCTGCATGACTGCTGCACGTACAGACACAGCAGTAATTGGAATTCTTCAAAGTAAAAGGATATCTCCTGTTTCAGCGTGTTGTCAAGTGGAGTTATATTTAGACAGACCATGGCACCAGCGGGTTTTCTTATGTTAGAATAAAAAGCCCAAAGGACGAGAAAAACTTCAAACATGAAATGCAACCAAGGTAATGACCATGATATAAATGACATTTAAATATTCTGAAAATATATATTAATTAAGTAGAAAAGACAAGTAGAATTTCAGCTTGACACAGTGTATTGTAATTGTAATGTAGTAGCATGTAGATTTATTCCCAAGACATCAGTTATGTTTATATTTTAGTGACTAATTAGGGTTCACAAGAAAAAACACAAGTAACGTGGTAATGTAGCATGGTCTATAACTAGATTGAGGACCCTGGTGGTCTTCATAGTGGTTTTCATAGTTTCTGAAATCCCTGCTTGCCAAAAGCTGTGCAGGATTCCCATCCATTCATGTTTTATAGAGACTATGTTTTTTCTCCGCAGCTGTATGTGTGTGAGGTTGCACTTGCACGTGAGGAGTGCAAAACACTCATCATCTCTCCAGCTCACTTCTGTAGTTGTCTCCTGATGGAGGTCACTATGCCTAAACATAGCATGGATCCATTTGCTGTGTTTAGGTATGCAGGATTCTGACATAGAACATAGTTCTAAAAATACACTGGACTGAATATGAGATGTTTCTGAGATATTCCACATTCTTCTTCTCTCTGTGAGAATTCACTGTGTCATGTGACATTTCTATGCATGTTCTTCTTATTGTTTATTTTTGGTGCAGTTTACAATCAATAACTGCTCCAAAAAGAGGAAAAAGTAAAGAACTACTATCACCAAATATAGATGAATGAAGATGTCACAATTTGAATTTAAAGCTAAATATCAAAACCCCTAGAAGCGACAGACACTGAAATACGCAAGCATAAAAGGGCAAGCCATTAACCAGAACCACTATTTATATATTGCTGCCCAAATCACAGTGTACTGATACAGACCCAAGTGCAAGAGTGGGGCCTCAGTCCACAGTTTGGCTCTCCAGTGAGTGACCAAAGACAGAAACATGTTGTCACCCATATAGTGCATCTGACGACACGATAAACCTCTCTGTCTTCTCACCAAGCCAACCAACACAGAGAAAAGACTATACAAGCCACTGCAAACAGCCAGATAGAGCCATATTAGCTCTGATCCTATTTTTAAATTATGAGAGTCCAGGAAGAAAACAATTTGGTCTCAGTCCATGAGTCTTCCACTTTACCAACCTAACAAATACAAAACAAACACAATAGGCTAATCCTCCATAGCAGCCCTCTGCTACTGACAGGTTGCCCCAGATGGGTCAAATGGTGATGAGGACAATAAAGTGTACCTTAAGCCTACCTTATTCTAGATGCTATCAGTAGCCATCTACATCTTCTGTATTCACTTAAGTGCTTTCAGGCTGGCAGTATGAAAAGCACAATTGTTATTAATCCAAATGTATAACCTAAAATCACTGCTACATATTGTGAGTCCTTCTTTTGGTTGCAGTATGGTAGTTTTCAGAAATACAATTTATTTTATTGTGTTTTTCCCCTGTTATTCCCCATATAATTCATTCCCTATTCATTGTCACTACCATATACCATACTTTGATGTTATAGCCTTGTTCACAATTTAATATGTTAACAATCAGGTCAGGGTAAACTATACCAGTGTTTATTATCTCCATTGTAAAGACATTATTGGCTTTAAAAATTAACAGTAAAGAGAAAGAGCTCTATATTCAGTACCCTTATCACATGGTTTAGTACTACAGCAGCAACCTTTATCTGCTCCCTCATATATGGTAGACTGTCCCCCTGCCACTAATTGCGTCTATGCTTTATCATGGCACCTTGTTATCTCATGCAGGGTCCTCGGGGTCATGTCAAAGGAGCCACATTAGAGAGTGGAGGATACCCAGTGCCTCCAAAGAAAACAATCCAATGTTTACACCCCTCTGCACAGGACATAGCATGTGTATATCTGTACCGTTAAGATAATATAAGCATGTTTGGCAATGCTCCCAGAACCAAAAGTGCAAAACGTTCTCTCGCAAAGGTCCACACCGATACAAAGCCATAGTCCTACCCTTTTGCAACTGGCAAATGTAACAACTACACACATGTTTTATATCCACCTCTACATGGTGAGCTAAGGCCAGAAATGGATATTAAGTAAATGATAAAGGCCAATGCACTAAATGATTTTTTGGGGGGATACATGACTTACTTAAACTATTCTTGATGCTCCCACTCACATCTTTATGCCTGGTGAACAGCAGATTCTATAAATACACACTTCACTTCTATTCTTCAGCCACTACACCTACACAGGTATGCCAAACTTGTGTGGTGAAAAGAGGTCATGCTGACAATAAATCAGGAGTCTCCCTCAAAGCCAAAGAGAAGGGCCAATCTGTCACTCACCACGCCATGCCTTATAATCCTTCCATTTGCTTGAGTTCTCTAGACACACAGCATGTGGCAGGACCAGGCCAAACACATTGATCCAGGAAAGTATTTCCTGTGAATCATGGCCGCCACACACAGAGCTCTTTATACAGCACACTGGACTATGACCCTTTCTGAGTGGAAGCCCCACTGTGTTTTCCTTTACATTCTGACAGAGAGGTCCTGTAGGAAAATGCCATCCTCTGACTTCATCTGTTCTCTACAGATGGCTGGTGAGAATTAAAACTGGGTGGAATTTTGATTGAACATTTGATCATTCTTAAATCACAGTGTTTTTTATATAAATTGTTTAAAATAGATCTTTTTTTGGTTTACCCCTATATACATTTATACCATGAGACTTGATTCACAGTTAATAATCAATCACACAGGAGGATTTTATTTTACAGTTACACCAATAATAAACTAGGCCTACGCGGTGTATATCGGCGAAACAGCCCCATTCGTCTGCCACAACTGGCACCAAGTGTTTTTACATTGTTAACGAGCAGTTAAGAGGCCCCCAAACCATGACAAATATTGGAAGGGACTTTTTTGATTTGTCTGGATCTTTGTGAAGAATATTTTTGCCAAATTTTGTGAATTTCAGACTATAGGGGGTGCTATAGTGGTAACTGCCATCGTATTGGTCAGATGTGTTCAGAGCTGGGGGGTATTTAGGTGTTTCAGGTTTGAGCCTGATCGGGCAAAGTATGTGCAAGTTAGAGGCTGTCAAATATACCTGACTTTGGTGGATGCGGGTGCGGACCAACGTGATTCCATAATATCGTTGTTTGGCCGATATAATAAATACATTCTGTACAGCTGCAAACTGTAATAAAAACTTGATCGCAACATTTTTTTTAAACACCCATTTTTATACACCCATATATCTTTTAAATGTATTGCACTGTAATGTCATTATATCCACAGCCCTCTGTGTGGGAACACGAGCAACAGACATTTCAACAAACATAGGATGTCGTTTCATACCTGACTTGACAAAGCTTAGCAAAGAAAATCCTGCTAAGCCATATCACAATAGTGAGACTTAACTTGTCAGCCAAGCTTATAGCTCTCCTAATTAGCTTGGTGGTCCTTAATGGTCGATCACTGACGCATTATGAACACAAAAAACTATAATTATGAATTGGTATTACAATGTTTATTTGTATTGTATTGTTTTATCATAAAAAAATGAAGAGGCTAATCTGTAATTGACATCCTGTTCAGTTACAACCTATATGCACATATAATAAGTAATAATAGTGCAAATCAAATTGTATTTGTATTTGTATTTGACTGAGTGCACCATCTAAACAGGATAATATTTTCCTTTCAACGCTGATAGAAAAAGTAATCCCAAGAGAAACAAAGGTTGTAAGAATCCACCAGGGACCAGCAAGGCAGAAAGGTCGAGCTGTGTGTGGAGTGTGTACAGTAAAATCATGAGGCTAAGGTGGCAGCTCGCATCACTAGAGGTCAAGCCCTTGACTGTACACTAAGCACAACTCCGACCACTAATAGATATGGTAGTCTTTCATTTTGATTTCTACTCATTCACGATGGCAGCCTGAACCTTTCCAAGCAACTACAGGCCTTAGACGGGGTACACCCTCCACAATTGCCAGTTAATTGAAGAGCATGCATACACTTACAGACAGCCATTTACTCTAACAAAAATAATGTAAATTCCTGAAAGCTTATTGTACCTGAATCTGTCCACAGTGGGTAATTACATAGTAAAAAAAACTGATAAAAGAAATAAGAATGCTATGCTTTTTTGTCAGACAGGGTAGTAGTGAATGTACAGTTAAAAAGAGGTAATCTGGATAATAAAATCATCAATTCCCAGTGTCCAAAATATGATAGTGTAATGTGTTAACAGAGAAACTAGATCTGACCTAAACTGTGTATCCGTCCAGAGAGATTATGAAATGATGTTGCAGTGCAGAGGGATCAAGGGACAGCAGCAAGTCCAACACAACACTGCATTTGTCCATCCATCCATCCATCCATCTTCTTCCGCTTATCCGGGGCCGGGTCGCGGAGGCAGCAGTCTAAGCAGGGACGCCCATACTTCCCTCTCCCCAGACACTTCCTCCAGCTCCTCC
>JAVQKC010072828.1:0-16255 GCA_036025475.1 Philypnodon macrostomus | reverse complement strand
AATCAAAAAAGTCAAATAGACCCTTCCCATGTTTGTCATGGTTTGGGGGTGGGGCCTCTTAATTGCTCGTTAACAATATAAAAACCCTTAGAAATCACACAATGTCTGATTAAGGTGCCCTTTGGTGACATAGCATTTGGGGACGTATTGGGTCACTTCGCTGATATACACCTTGCTGTCGGGGACAACAGCGTGGGCCTAGCTTAAAATTTGTGTCAAGTGTGTCTCCAGACTCCAGAAACATTCATGAGAACATGTAGGTATCAAAGAATACTTTTTACACAATGTAGATCTGCAAATTTCCAAACAATAGAAAATACCTGTAGCAGTGTTATAATATAATAGTTTAGCAGATGTTAGTGGTATTCTGTGCAATGTTATCAGATAGACACCTGATATTCTAAATAGGGGCGGGTGATATGGCGTGAAGTTATGAGAATCAGCTTAATCTGGAAAGATTGTTGAATCGTGATACAGTGCATTCATTTATGCTCTCTTCACCGTCATGTTGAAGAGAGCAGTGTTCATATAATAATAATAATAATAAAATAGTATCAAGTGTTGAATTGGATGTACACTGAATTTGTAGTTTATATTCTGCAGACACTGACCGCAGTAGTTTACTGTGTAGGACAAAAATACTTACAGTCATTAAAAGGAAATCTTAATCTGAATAAAATCACAGTGCTTTGTAGGTCCACGGAGTAAAAGAGGGAACCCCACAGACTACAGGACTTTGGGGATGTTTGTATGTTGCGTGCAGTACAAGTGTGGTCTGGAGAGAGTGATGATGTCAGTTTGTATTGATCCACACCTCGTAGCGCTCTACATTTCAAAGGCAGGCCATCATCTGAAGACCAGTGTTCAGGGAGCTGACCTTTGGGCCAGGAGCGGGCTCTAAGCTACCACCAGGTAATCCTTCAAATAGCTCTTACGTGCACTCTCACATTTGAAAAAGGTGGATGAGCTGGGGGGTTTGTCTGTGATGTGGGCCAATAGAGCGCTAGTTCATCACGTCCTAATGTACTGTATAGATTGTCTGTTATCAAGCTTTTTACACCAAGCACAATCTCAGAATAGTCTTATTTGGCATTGTAAGTCCAGTTTTATAGGACAAGAATAATCCAGGACCAACACCAAGACCAACACTAGAAATATGATAATCTTTAAACAATCATCCACACATCAATATCAAGCCCCTTACTAGAAGATTATGAATAACCATACATATACATATATATATATACTGTAATTACCACTCCTTAAGGGTGTCCTCGTTTGGTTAAATGTATGCAATAATTTTCTATAAATGCACATGACCATGAATGTGAGACAAGCCCAGTCTTCCATCTTCTGATGAAAACACTTGCTGGATGTCATTTTATGTGCTGCCCATTGTAATCGCTCTCTATTGCTCCTGCTCCATTTGTGTAACCAGGCAACAACAATTTGAAAGCTTGTCTCTACCTTCAATCACCATAACGCTAACTCTAAGAGCTCTCCAGACAACTTGATGAAGCCAACGATCTTCCCCTAATTGATCAAACATCAGCCTCATTAATCAAGGCTGTTTGTTACAACGCACCTCAAGAATATGGATAATCGATGCATGTTAACGTCTCACAGATATATACTAATATAGTTAATGTACAAGTCTGTGACGTTAAGAAAATCAACGCCTGTCAAATTCACTTCACACCCAGCCTTAAGTCAAAATGTCAATAAAGGTAGAACAATGCAAGCACCATTGACCCAGAGCAATATTAGGCTATTTGACTTTATTGGAATGGATATGGACTTACCAAAAGACTGCAGACATGTCTGGATGATCTCGTCCCAACTGCCCCCTTTTGTGAGGTGACCCAATGACATGTTGGGTTTATTCGGACCACTCTGAGCCGGACCGTGTTTGTGGAACCGATGAGTTCTTCCCGGAGGAGAAACCCTAGATTTTGAGCCACATCCTGGAGTCACTTTCCTAGAGACACAGCAACACAGAAGGTCGGAATAAAGAGAAGCAATGGCTGTAAAGAAATGCTTTCCTTAAAATTGTATTTAATTTTCTGAGGAATAACGTATGTTACATATGGGTCCGTTTGGTCTATTGCTCTAACACCAGACCACCCCTCAGTGGTATGTTGTTTTTCATTGTTCTCGTTTCCTTCCTTTAATTTAGGGAAATACCAGTTGATTGCGGACTTCCAGTTCAAAGTGTTGAACGACGAGTAAACAATAAAGCCCTTATCACCTGGTACATAGAAAGCAGTCTAATAAGTAGCCTACTCTGGTACCACTCTTTTATTCAACAGGTGTACATAGTTTGAGGAGCTTCTGACGCACAGAAAAGTCACCAAAATATTGTACTTACGCATCATCTTTGCCCTCAGTCGGTATATTTTGGTTGGGGTTGTTTTCCCTAGCCTGACATCCCATGGCGAGGTACTGGGCGACGAGCGGCTGAACGAGGCTGTCCATTTGCGTCCTTTTCGCTGGGAGCATTTCATCGCTGTGCCTGCTGCCCGCGCGCTCTCCGCTGCATTGTGCTGACTCGTCAGTGCGCGTTACAATCATATTCAGCAGCACAGCCCTCGTCCTGCGTGTGCGTGAGAGTGGGCGGCCGTGGTGCTGGGCTCGTCACTCACTCTGTGGCCTACAGCGTGTCTGATGGCTTCAAATGTACAGAGGTTTTTTTAGTTTTTTTTAAAGATGCGTTTTTAAGTCCTGTCCTACAACTTAACGCAGCCGGTCAATGTTGGACCAGACTTCCTTTGCTGTATTTTTCTATAACCTAATGACCCAGAGCTATTATATTCTCTATTTTACAGAGTCTAGACCTGACTCGAAACTGGCAATGATTCATCTCATCCTGAAGTTTGTTCAGGATTCATAACAGGAAAAGGGCGCACCTTCCTCTGCAGGACAAACAGTCATTCAGGCAGCAATGTCTGCTGGAAGAAAGAAAAAACAAAACATGTAATTAGTAGACAAGTATTTCTTCATTTGTCAAATCGCCTTTTCGAGCTCAAAACAGAAAGAGTTCATAGAGCTAGCCAACATGAAGGTGCAAATAAAGGGACCCAACATATAGAACAATTCAACGTTGATAAACAATATTGTCCAATAATTAGCCAAATAAATGACGAAACTGCGCAGACTTTATGTAAGAAGCCATTGGTGTCAAGCGATGTACAGTAGCATATACGTTGTAACCATGCTGTCAGACTGCCCCCGTGTGGTTAAAGGCGTAACATGACATTTACCAAAAACTTTTTAAACTAAAATTTCAAAGCGTGAATTTAATATTTTTCTTATATGCATTATTTTCCAAATATAGAAACTATATAAAAAGTAAATAGGCTAATCTACATAGATATATATATATATATTCCAATATTTTAAATATTTGGTAAAAACCTGGCAATATGATCAGTAAATTTGGCACGCTTCTTCACTGCCACGTGATGTCGCTGTTGCATTTGATACAGCTTATTAACCACACGTTGGTCTTAGCCGACTAGCTAACGTGAGAAGTTGATATATGTGTTTTTACTCTTGCCAAATGTTATATTGTGGTAAAATGGTTGTGGACGACACCCAGTTTCTCAGTATTCTTAAAGGAAAACGCATAAAACTGACCGTGAGAAATGCGTCTTACCTCGGCATTATCCAGCGCATCAACCCCAACAAAACAATCATTTTGGCCAATGGTGAGTGTTGTTCTTCTCTAGATGCTATTTGTACCTGTAGAAAATATTGAAATAATCATCTAACTATTTTTTCAGTTGTTGGTGCCACCAATGGATGCAGATATCCAGGCTCAAAAATGTTCTTTGGCCATGACATTGTCAATGGTAATCGTATATCTTTTAGCTTTTAGCATCCATTAGCTATTATATAATGATTTTGACTTGACTGTATTTCATTTTACAGTGGAGTTCACCAACGAGGAAGAGAATAACAACAGGCAAGTTCATGTGTGACAAATACACAATTAATATTAAGTTTTGTGTCATGATTTGTAATTAGGTGCATTATAGTATTAAAGAGAACCCGATTGTGGATCACTTGAGTGTGGAGAGGTTTCAGCCCTACAGGAGGGCAGTTGGACTGGGTGAGGATATATGTTTGTGTTCCTAATTTAAGCCTCATTTCATCACATGTCAACTTTTTTCTGGTTTCTAGGTGATGAAGAGGGTGACGAGGGATTCATCAACTTTGTTGTCATCGATGAGTTTCATGAAAGATTTGGTTCTGCTGTAAATTAATCTATTGCTTTTCTATAGTATAGTATAGCTATTTGTATTATTAGTCTGCATGTGTTTGGGTCAATGCTTATGTGGTTTGTATTTTAGATAATGCACATCAAGAAGCAAAAAGTTATTGGTCTAGGAGCTGATGGAATTGAAATCTACAAGCATGGGAGACTGTGCTGGCTGCAGGTCTGACGATACAGGTACAAGGTTGTGTGTCACAAATAACTGACGCAGAAATCTAACTTCTACTTGTTTTTGTCAAGATTGCCACAAAAAACAATGTGTACCTTTTTGATATCCTGTTGCTTGGAGCCTGTGCTTTTAAGAATGGCCTTTCCATGATCCTAGAGGATAAACATATGTTAAAGGTGAGCATAAAGGAAAGCATTTTTAGGAATAACACAATTTCTGTAATTATGTTAATTTGTGAATACAGGTAATTCACGACTGCAGAGCGATTGCTGGTTGTCTGACTGCTCAGTTTGGAGTGAATCTAACCAATGTCTTTGACACTCAGGTAACTGTCTACATTAAAGGGGCTGGCAACTTCTCACTGTTTTGTCTGTTTGTTCACAGTTGTCCTTCACAGAGCTCCCTTTACAGTTTCAGAGAATAGCACTGTCCTGAGAAATAACACAAAGAATATAAAGAAAGAATATAGACTTTATATATAGACTCTATTCCAGGGGTCCCCAAACATTTTCCAGTGAGGGCCACATAACTTTTCTCTTCTCTGATGGGGGGACAGGGTCAGTTTGTAACAGAAAAGTGTGACGATCGCAGGGGTGCCTAAATGTAAACATTTATTGTTTTCCAGAAAGCCACACATAACTAAATATTAATAACCCTTTCCGAGATCACAGAACTCTCTCTGGGTTCTTCACAGAAAATATTTACTCAGGAAATATATAATAACACTATTTATGAAATCAATACAAATTCAAATAACCCTCTCTGAGTTCTTCACAGAAAATAAAATCAGGAAATATATAATAACAGTTTTTATGAAATCAAATAATGCGTCTCTGGTATTGTTCAGGGGGCCGGGTCAAATGTGGAGGCGGGCCATGTCCAGCACCCGGGCCGTAGTTTGGGGACCACTGCTCTATACTATCATAAAGCTACTGTTGAACCACAACAATACCAGCTTTTTGTTTCTTGGAGCTCTCTCTGTAAAAGTCCGTTTACAATCAATTTGTGGTTTTGGGGAGACCTCTAACTTGACCCAAGACTCCAGGGACATTCATCCTATAGCAAGGAAGCTTCATTCACCCCACAACAACTCATATAGGATCACATTGAAGTTTTGTTAAAGTAAAAAGTTGCATAGTCATTTTCACTATTTTGTGTTTCTAACAAAGGTAGCAGATGTGATGTGCTTCTACTCGGAGACTGGAGGCTCGCTCCCAGACAGAGTCAGTACTCTTCAGGAGGTCATTAATCTTCATCTGAAGGTGCCTTCATCACAGCTTTTATCTCTACAGATGAAGTCCCAGCTCACTCAGGTACCAAGAAAATACAAACATTTTTATACATTACAATACAGGATGTATGGTAAGGTCTGTTTGTACTCAATATGTTAATTTAAACATTTGTGTGCTTCAGGAAGAGAAGGAGATGTGGTACAAGCGTCCTTGTCCATTGCCCTTGCTGAAGGTCATGGCTCTGTCAGTGATTCATCTGTCACCGCTCAGACTTGTGCTGCTGGACACACTCATGACGGACTACATGTTTCTGGTGGATTCATACCTCAAAAGTAGCCACAACCAACCTGATGAGCTGGAGCACCTCAGCATGGTAGATACTGTTGATGTAATAAGTGAATGCTTATAGACATTGTAAATTCCCACTCTACAAACTGGTTACTGTCCAGAATTGTCTTGCAAATGCAATGAAGTAAACCTAATTTAGCATTTCTGATGGTATTGCAGGAGAGTGTTTTGGAACTACCTAAAGAACTTCGACAACTTGAGGAGATGCGCCGTGACCGTCAGGAGTGGGCTGCCGAACACTTCCCAATGACAGAGCAGGGCCTGCTGGATCGTTTTAACCCCCAACCCTGTAAGAGCTCAGGTGAAGAGGAGCAGATAAAGGAGCCGTCTAAACCTGAGTCAGAGAGCACAGAGGCGTCCTCTGTCCAGTCAAGCGCTACACCTGCCACACTCTGTGTCGGCAGGGGACGTGCTGAGACACTAATGGACACAAATGAGGTATTGAGGCCCTCTGGAAAGTCATTTTTCCCACTTCTGCCTGGAATAGGAAGAGGTTTTCTCCTCCAGAAGCCACCAGTTCAGATCCCTGGAGAGAACTCTGGAGACATGAATGAGGCCCTTTCTTGCCCTGACTGGATTTAGTGACAAAACAAGTTCTTCAGTTAAAGAAACCAATATGGCTCCACACTCAGCCAATCGTTCAGGTCTTTTAGAGATTAAAATATTTTATTCAGTTTATGCCTATTGAGTGTGACCACTAGATGGCAGTAAATAGGTGTATTTTTCATACAAAGGCCTGATTGGCTCAGTATGTCCGTTTCCTGCACGTTAACAGTAGGAGGCACGTTTATGTTTTACAGTTTGGCGTGAAAAGGTGTAAATGACATCTCTTTTTTGTGGTTGCCAGTTTGTGGCCAATAAAAAGTTATTCTTGTGTACATATGGGTTTTTGTTTTATAATTTGATGTTTTTAAATAAATACACAATACAGCATTATGATAAACATTACATATTCCACTAATTAATCTCAATGCATCATAGTGTCAAGAAACAATAGCTTTCACAAGTAGAACACACTACAGCCAAACAGTGCCACATGTCCTTTAAAGCCTGGCATGATTGATGGACCATACAGCTTGCTTCTTTGTTGCACTCAATTAATTGTGAAAAGCAGAGACAGACACTGATGGATCTGTTGTTAATTGAGCAAAAGCATTACAAGCTGACAATTCTGTTAATTACTGCTGACCAAGAACAGTACTCTTGGCACTATTCAGCTCTGCAGGTCATATGTACGTGATCACAGGTGGCTCGCACCTGCCATATCCTACAGTGCCTCCGAGAGCTAATCTTATTCACATCATTTGCTGCTGAAGGTGCCATGAAGATCGGTGAGGAGTGGTGCCTCTCCATCAGAGGTGGTGGACCCATGGTGCAAATGGACTCCCTGTATTAATCACATCTTATTGCTATGGTTATCTGCACGCAGAGGCTTGGACCATTTCCAGAATCTTCTAATTGAAAGCATGAACAGATAAAGTAGGATTTTAATTAACTAGGGGGTGGCCCAGAACAAAGTCATACATTTCTTCTGGCAACTGGCTCCACCCCACACACAATTGGGTCAAATCAACCTCAATCTGTCTACAGGCCTAAAGGTATAAAACTATAGTTCTATATAGTATACAAATAGAAAATACATTTTATTGCATCAGAACTCTTTAATAGAAGCTCTATTAACAAAACAGATTCATTTTCAATTTTGGAGTGTAGTGCGGAATTTCAGTCTGTACTTTTTGGTGTCACCAGGGTCGAATCAAAATCAAAGCACAATAAACTCACCACAATAAAGAATGTAGGCCTTCCTTGCTTGCTACTTTATTAATAGGTTTTGCAAAGAGTACTAAACATAGTGCTCTTATATAATATAGGCATATACAATGAATGCCCAACTATCTACTTGTGTGTCCGTCAACATGTGAGGGCTGTGATGTGTGGGGCCTTGGAGGACAGGCCCCTGTCATTGACAACCAGATTGGGGCTCTTAATTTAGAGGACCTTGCATTTCCTCTCCGTCACAATAATGCCTTATGTGCAGCACTTCCTGTTTCTCAGGCTCAGTAGGAAGGAACAGGGCGCTTGTCACACGGTAGTCGCCACTTCCTCTCCCTACTCCCCCCTCGACCTGCTCCAAACTTCAGACATCAGTGTGTCCTTCACAGGGAAAGATGACTGCACCTTTAGCATCACAGCAGGATGCTGGTGGGTTATTTTTGGACATAAGTCGGAAAGGTAGTGTACAGACATAAACACAAACTTTAGGATGTCCAGCTGTGTTGATGGAGCATCCCAAAAAGGACGCAAATGTGTAAAGAATGCAGTTTCACAGCTGATTGTTTTGACTGACCATTGAGAATCTCCTGTTTGCGTTTGCTGTAATTTCAATAATTTGCAAAAAAAATAACATAAACCTAATAAATCACTCATTCTCAAACTCTGGTTTGAGTCCCACTGGGGGTACACTTGCTATTTCTTGTGACACCTACAGAAAGTACTGAGTTAGATGTTAGTTGTGTAGAGTTGCTGTCATAAAGGATGAATCAACATTTTATCTATAATTTCAAACTGTTCTTTTAGCTCCATTTACAGGCCACAGTAGTAGTAGCAGCAGCACAAGCATGGTGCTAGAGCCTCCTAGACACGTGCCAGACTTGCATTATTGATCAGCTGGGCTTGTGGCACCCTTGTGACAGAACCCTAAACAAAAGCATTGTGTCCTCCTACCCCTCCACCTTATTTACTTTCCGCCATACACCACACTGTATCTCCAGTTACTGACAACACAAGTTAACAAGGTATTCAGAATAGGTCAGCGCTCCTAGGCAACCATAGCTTCTCTTCGATGAGTGTTAGGCTACAGATCTGTTCATAATTAATAGGCCTTGTTAATTATTAAAACCCTAAGGGATAATTCAGCCAAAAGCAACCTGTTTGAATGGGGCTCTGGCTGTTAGTTGGTTTGTCCTATAAACACATCATTAAAATGTATTGTCTGTTTGCTGACTAAGTGCACATACAGATTGCGGTCCGTTTCACTTTGAATGCTGAGATCAGGGGAAAGCACAAAATTCAGATTAGCAAACTCTTAATAGGCATGTTGTTGATCAAATTTGTGCCATGTTGTGCCTTTTTACAAGTGACTGCTTCATGGACTAATTGCTACTTTGTGCAGAGTAGCTTTAGGTGGTGGATTTGGCTTGGTGTGCATTATTTGATTGACTTGTTGAAGGGAAACTGATCTGCTAGCCGTACCTGAGCAGTGTTTTACAAAGAAGAGACAATGGGGACTGATAGACAGCATTCAGCACTGCAAAGGAGGCACAACCAATTAATCAACAAAATAATCTCAATTTCATTAGCCATGTAACTGTGTGTAATCCTTTTGTATGTACAGGCCGAGCTACTACATAATCAGATATCAGGTTCTACTACTGTGACACTGAACTACATCTTCCATCTGTTAGGAAAAAGCTATTGTTAAATCCGGCCAAAGCCCCTTCAACAACCCCCACCCGCTCTTTTGCACTCCCCTGGTCATATTCAGACTTCGACTTATCCAGGTGGTCAATTTTTCAAGTCTGGAAAAAATAAGGAACAAAACATAACATCAATATTTCAACTACCCCTATCCTTATGCTAATGCTATGTGCCCCCTTTGCAAGTCAGGAAATCCTAGCCAGGAAGTGTGCTGCTCATATTTACTTGCACACAGTCACACAGATGCAAGAACACAATATGCATCTTTATGAACTGCTGTGCCATGTTTACCCGAGCTGTGAGGCGCGCTGGGACCTAACAAGCCTCTCCAAAGGAAGCAGCCATATTGTGACCTTCAGTTGGATCAGGCGAGTGGAGGCAGTGCATGGGAGTGACAGGTGAAGCCTCAAGCTGTAAGCCCAAAAGTCAAATGTAAAGAGGGTTTCACATTGATTATATATATATATCTGCCATAGAACATTTCACAATAATGCATGAATCGTCCAAACTGTAATGGTCCAAAAAGAAAAACACATTTTAAGATTTGAAGCTTTGTTTGGTAAAAATACGGGGTGATAATTATAGTTTTTGATTGAAAAGATGGCACATTAGCTCCTGGCAGGTTTGTCATAATTAAAGTGTCTTTTGAAAGAAGCATGTGTGTGTGTGTGTGTGTGTATGTATGCGTGCGTGTCTGTGCGTGTGTGGTGTGTGGGTGTATGGGGTGGGGGGGGTTCTAGGAGCCACAGGGAGGACCTCAGGGGCGGGTCGGGGCTCCCTGTGGTTGGCTGAATTAGTGCCCGCTGCTCCAGCCTGGCAGCTGCTGTTGGGGGCTGGCATGCTGACAGACTGGCACTGTGCTTATGTGTTGCCAGGGCCAACCAGCACACCACTCGAGCCACCAAAACAGCCTTTGTCCATCAACCGTGCCATACTCACGTCTATGTTTGGGGCAATACCAGTGGAAAAGTATGAAATCAATTTGGCTAATTTAAAAAAGTCACTGTCATTTTTATTGTAAGCCAGTTATGACACTGATCTGTGAAATAAAGTTATGTTGAAGAAGCTCTGTCTGTCACTGTAGGCCGTGCGGACTAATGTCAATTTTAATTCATTTAAACTGATATTGTACTGACTGCTTAACGAAAGCTCTAAATGGTAAATTAAATGTCATATGCTTAGTAATGCCATCTGCTCCAACACCTGCTTTTCACCACGGCCACACTGTCAACCATATGTGTTATGGGTTGACTCAGAAGTGCAATGTAAACAATACATAAATATTGGTATTTCTTTTGTTGTTTACGGTTGACATTAACTGTAATTTATTGGTTTATTTATAGTTATAACTTCTGACATTATAGAAGCACATGCATCTACTTTAAGTTTTGTGTGTGTGTGAAAAACCTCAAGATCCCTTTGCTTAGCAGGCAAAGCTATTGGCACCATCAATATAGCACATTTCTATCTTGCCATGATTTACTACATTTCTACTACTGCATATGAATCTAGAAATATACTAGTGCTCCATGCCTTTGAGCATCTCTGTGTAGATGATGCCTGAGTTGGGGTATGAGCAGGGTGCAAAGACCTCAGTTCAGCCTATGGCACTCTGATACAGTAACCCAAGCAGACCAACTGCTATCTCTGTGCCGCAGACAGCTGGATGTAAATATTCATGAAACCTGGATACTAATGTGTGTTTGTTTGGATCCAAGGTCTGACATGTAACATAGACATAGAGGTAAGCATGGCATTTAGTAGTGAACATATTTTGGCCTGTTTCATGTGAAATCAAAGGAAGCAGCTGCCTGTAGTCCAAGCAGGGGCTACTACTGTGAACCTTTTTCGGGTATTCATCTTGTGCCAGCATCAGACCAAAGACTTAACCAAATATACACATTCAAAGGAACGGAATCCTTTCCAAAACAGTCTCCAGCACAACTAAACCTTCTTTGAAATGCATTTTAGAGGTAGATTCACTCAAATAATCTGCTGGCTAACCCCAATAAGGATAGTTGAATGTGTGAAGGAGTGTTTCAGAGATTGACGCTGTTCAAACTGAGCAGATGGTCTTTACTTCCTAGGCCTGAATGAGTGGACTGAAGCAGTGGGCACACACAGGCAGATTTGTGAGTAAACTGTTTTGTTTTTTTTACCCCCCGGCCTTTGTTCTTGTAATAGGGCGGGCAAAATGGCTGTCGACAATAGCTGGGCCTTAATGAGAGCCGAGTGTTTTGGTGCTGCTGTTGTAATGGGGATAGAGTGGAGAGACTAATGATGGCAAATGATTGAGGCAGACAAGACTATGAGACTTTAAGCACTGTTCATCCTTGTTCATTTTGATTAGATTCTAATAAAATACATGTTACTCAGAGCTGGACAAATGACTTAATATTCATATATAATAAAACACCTTTACAGTCAAGTCCTACTAGTTCACTGTATCACCCCGTCCAGCTGTAATAGGCATCAACATGTGAGGACTTCTTTACTACAAATAAACATCACTTTATCTTATGCAATAGCCAGGTACAGTATGGTAATGTCCAATGATGCAGTAAAAACTGTAATAGAAGTGTATTACCATGTGACAGGTGTGTTATTAGCCTTATCTGTGAGGGACTGTTTGGTGACCCCTGTGACACTATTCAGGAAGTGCAGCTGTAAAACACAAACAGACCCAGGTCATTACAGAGCATTATAACGGTGAAAATATGCTGGCCTCATGGTCGACTGATGCTTGGCTCAATCACAGATGGGTCTATAGCACTGTCTTTTGTGAATATGACATGTAGTGTATATTGTGATTCAATAGGCTTTGTGATTAGCTCTATGACAAACGGCAAAGAAAAGTGGCAAAATGACTTATTTATGGTTTTCTGGGTGTATACTATAATTGAAAAGGACCCAACCTAGCAGCGTAAGCCATCCTAATTCATGATTTCGTCTGATACTAGTCTGATTTTGGTATAATTCTCCAGGGGGAAAGGGGGGATGAAATGGATGCAGACTGAAATGCCCCTTGACATATAGTGCCCCTAATACAGGTTACTTCACATCAATAATTTGTATGTTATCCAGCATCAAAATAGCATTAGCTCTTTTACTTAAATCTTAGAAGGACAATTCCCACACCCAAATAATTATTTTCGTCTTTTAGCATGAGTAAGTGAAAAGCAAATCAGCCGATCATTGTTCCCACCATTGTGACTCACAGTAATCATGGTGACACAGTTTATCATGCCCTACTTTACTGTACATTATACTGCAAGCCCTCTTTCTGATAAGGGTTTAAATAAATGTCCTAACATAGAGAAATGCCCTTAATGGGGGTAATAAGCCAACTTAATGCCATACTTTTAAGTCATTTACCAATATCATTACAGTCTTTGAGAAAACAACCACTAGTGACCACAATGTCTTTATACGTTGATGATTCAAGTGGTTCGTAATATTTGGGGTAAACAAAGATAACACCCACACTATATTTAATTGTCATTTTGCTGGTGGTTTGCTGGTGTGTGAGTGTGTGTGAGTGTGTATGTGTATGTGTGTGTGCGAAAAGTCACATATTCTGCAGTTTCCCATCAGGCTTTTGGCTCTGCGGGGCCACGGCTCTTTTCCCGTCATTATGAAAGAAGAGAGGAAGACGTGAAGTAAATGGTTTCCAGGTTCGACCTTTATTTGAAGAGGAAGGGGTGGCTACACAGGTACATAGCGTTCTCCAGCTGACTGTGAATGGGCTGTGGGAAAAAGACATAATCACTAAAACATCCAGATTTTCACTTTACAACAATGACTTTTTATAGATTCCCACTATTAAGATTAGCCGTTTGTATGTCACTTATCATTGTGTCAACCGGATGTTACCGTAAGAACAATGCCCTTTGTGAGGTCTGACAGGTCCGAAGCCATGCAATTCAGTGACATACACCAGGGGATGACACCCATACGAGAGGAAGTGGGTGTGAGATTGGAATAGGAAGTGACACAATGTCAGCTTCAGCGGGGGTTCTGATTGTGCGTTACAATGAAGTTAGGCATATACCTTTCTCAAACGCATATTATAAACCTGCAGTCCCAGGACAGACCCGTATTGTCTGCTCAGGAGTCTTGTCGTCTATAGGGAGTCCCATTCTCTCCTATGGCCTGATAGGTTTACCAGCGCAGCGGAGTACAAGGACTTACTCTCTCCCATAGGACAAACAGGAACCGGTCTGAATGTGGCCCTGATGCTTATCTGCTTTTCCTATGACCACTGTCTGTGCTGTAGACAATACCCCCCACTAATGCTATCGTCCAAATGTGAAAGACCGCTAATGCCTGATGATAGTAGAGGTGGGAAAGTGGGAAGTTACTACCGGTATATACAATACATTTATTTTTAGTTTTTAACTCAATAAATGCATATCCTAAAGCATATGTATTACCTGAATACAATATAGATTCATTCATAGTCATTGGTGGACTGACTGACAATGTTTGTTTTTACTTAGAATTATATTACCTGAAATAGATAGTATTAAGTAGTGCTAGATGTGGTAGAGATAGTACATGCAGTATTATTAGCAGTAGTACTAATGGTATTTCTAACCATCACACAGTGAACATTACAGTCTTACAGTATAAAAAGTTCATGCATTAAAACATCATATTATGAATTATGTCGAATTAAATCATATTTAAAATAGCAATTCAACCAGGAGAGACTTAACCAGACACAGACGAGCGAATAGGGTGCAAGATTGAATTTATTGAGCGCTTAGACCCCAGCCTTAGGACCTGGAGATGCGAGGAATATAGATTAGGGGCCTAGACACTGGTGGTGGGGGCTAATGGGAGATGGAGCTGAGAAGATGATGCTGCTCCTGAGGTGGAGATGGGGTGGAGGAGGGATGTCGTATGTAGCTGAACAGTTGGATGACAGAGGAGAGAGAGGGCATTAAATATATGAGGCTTGAGAGGTGATTGGCTGAGAAGCAGATGTGGCAGGCAGTGATAGGTTGAGAGGGACAGGTAAAATGGAGGTAAAGTCTTCCTGATTGAATTTACACATTTCGCTCCATTAGTAAGTGATAATCAAATAAATGCAAATACAAGTAGTAGTAAGCTCTGGTAGTGTGCATGTTGCAGGATAGATTGGGCACTATTAGGAGAACTACCCCACGATAAAAGAGGAGGTCAATTATTGAACTTTTATTACATTTCTTTGAGAGGTCTTTCTTTGTTCTTTCTTACCACTTTTAATATATTATATGGTTATCATCACTAACGAAGAGGAATAATTAAAACATATGCAATTAAAACCAAACAGTGCTTTCAAAGACCTCACCTGCTTCAACAGCTGCCATCCTCCGTTGGCTGCCATGGTAACCACTTCTATAAAGATTGATGATGAGACAAACGGGCCCTGGTATCTGTGGGGAATCAAGACGACATAATTATTATTACTGCTGGAACAAACCAGGACAATATTATTTTAAATATGTCCATACTGAATTGACGCACTGGGGAAAATGAGGACATGGGTGATACATTGCTGTGGTTGTAAGCATTTGCCAAAACTGTAACAAAATTCTGATTCTACAAACATCTTACTGCCAAGCAAAACAATAGTAAAGTAAATGTAGACTAGAGGAAGCCAAAATATACTGAGTTCTAAATAAATTATGTCAATAGTCTTCTGATGAGTATTAATTAGTAATGTTTCTCATGTCCCGGAGGCTTATTCCAGGCTGATAAGGAAATCGAGACGTACAGGGCTAAACAAATGCACACTCATGGTAAATGAAGCATGCAGTATTTGTTCCTGTACCCGGCCGGGAGCCCTTCTGTGACATCATTTAAAGCAAACACGCTTAGCTTTGCATAAACAATCAAAAGTAGAACAATCCACTCTCTTATATTTGGGCTTCCTTTTTTGAACACTTGCAAAAAGACCTCTGACTTTTTCATGATGACTGTCAGAGTTGCCCTGTCAACATTTCCTTATCAAAGCAAAATCATACAAAATGTTGGTGTGGTATCAAATGCTATGAGATATTATTATGAGGGCAGTATTATTGTTGTGTCCTTGGGCAAGTCACTTCACCCACCTTGATTCTAGTGTGTGTGACAGTGGTGTATAAATGTGTTGATTGTGTTGATTGTGGTTGATGGTTGTCAGAGAGGCCGTTTTCAGTCTGCCCCAGGGCGGATTTTCTGCTGCACTTGCAAGAAGACATTATTATCGGCGAAGCCACGATATTATGGAATTATGTCCGTCCGCGTCCACAGATCCTAGCTGTGAACGCGATAACTCAAAAACGCCGGATCAGTTTCAACATTTGCACACAGGTACATCTTATAAAGACGCCGAACTATATTGATTTGGGTGTTTCTTCGATGAATATTAATTAAGTAATTAATTAATTAATTATATGCCAAATCTGTGAACGCAATAACTCAAAATGACTTTTGCACACAGGTACATATCATGAAGATGCAGGATTGAGTTTGGTACTTCTAGGATTAATGACAATTAAATAATTCACAAATTAATGTTTTGATGCACTTTTATTGAGCCAATAATCCTGCTGAACATAAACAAAATCGTTTGAATTTTGTCACATTGATCCGGGCAATTGTATACTTAATGTACATAGGCAAATTACAGAGGTCAAATAAAGAATGCCTCTATAGCGCCCCCATGTTTATGACCCCTATGGGACCCTGGACACGCTTACTTTGGCAGAGAGCAATGAAACTTGG
>JAVQKC010072816.1:0-15885 GCA_036025475.1 Philypnodon macrostomus | reverse complement strand
AGCTGAGGTGGCTCGGGCATCTGTTTCGGATGCCCCCTGGACGCCTCCCCCGGGAGGTGTTTCAGGCAGGTCCCACCGGAAGGAGGCCCCGGGGAAGACCCAGGACACACTGGAGGGACTATGTCTCTCGGCTGGCCTGGGAACGCCTTGGTATTCCTCCGGAAGAGCTGGAGGAAGTGTCTGGGGAGGGGGGAGTCTGGGCGTCCCTGCTTAGACTGCTGCCTCCGCGACGCGGCCCCGGATAAGCAGAAGATGGATGGATCATGTAACAAGCCATGGTGATCTGTGTCTAATATGTGTATAATAATGCATAGTAACATCACATCTCCATCTTACAAAACAACTTTATTTGCAGGTGAGGACAGTAACATTTCTTCCATCCAACAGTAGGACATAATGTCACATGCAAAACAAAGTATACATAGCTTATTCCACTTAGCTTCAAAATGAATATCATTTCTGCTTTACCTGTAGCTTTTAACTTACAACAGGTTATAGTCGGCTACAATACTCTTTACCCCCTTATAAGTTACTCTTTCTTTTTATTAAATTTGACAGTATCTTTGGAGGGCACTAGTATACACCCGCTGTGGAGACTGTAACAAAGGACCGAGCAAGACTTTGAATTGAATGTGTGAAAACTGCTAATAAAGACGTAGAAGCAGTTTTAAAACATTCCTAAAAAATACAAATACAATCACTTTGTCTGATATGCAATAAATGGATTAAGCATGACGTCAAAGTGCAACTAATATCACTGAGCTTCTGTTAAGACCTACAAACTATCAGCTGTCACAAAGTGCAGTTCACATACAATCTCCCTCACACTCACTCACTCACTTAAGCACTAGCATTTAGTCTTTCTTTATTAGCTCCACACCAAGTATTAACCTGCCAAAGTGCAAATGAAAGGAATAACGAAGCCATTGTCTATGATTGGTGCTTAATGCAATGGCAAATGGGATGTCTAGCTCTAGTCCCATTTTTAGTCCCTGCAAATCGCAACGTTCTTACCTCACCTCTTCTTAGGTTGGACGAAGACGACTAGTGATTACTTTGTACAAACAGCAAGATAGAACTGTACATTGGAGGTGGCGGGCTGAAAACGACGATTCTCATACAGGGCTGCGCAATATATGGAAGTTATAGTTATCGCAAAATCAGCAAAACACAATAAACCAATTGTCATTCAATATTTTAAGTTTTCTGACTGAAAATTGTTTAAACCAATAAAAAAAGGCTTGAGTCAGTCGAGTCCTGGTTAAGCCTTTGGTTTTTGACTTTTACCCCGTTTGGCCTCCTTTAGTCTCCCAGGTCTGCCTCATTGACATTAATACATTTCGTTACCATGTCAAAAATCATAGTCACCAGTCTTTCAATCGTTCCAATATTGCGCAGCCCTAGCCAACAGGATAATAGAAATGAAAGCTTTTAAGACTTCAATGTTTTGAGCACAGTTTTACCAAGATATACAGATCATTTTTTTTTTATGCGTTTCTTGAGTTAGACATCGGACCTGTACGCATGGGTTAAGATTGTCACAGTGTTACTATGGAAACAGATCTAAGCTTTTTCTATTAAAAATGGAAGGGTCATACTAAGCCTCCCCCGAAAACTGACCAAAACAATAACGGAATGTGAAATATTCATATATAGCTTTGTACCATTTATGTACAGACATCTCGTCCAACGTGGTTATATTGACACGTGTAAGTTAGCTGTTGGCTGCTGTACTGTATTTACACCTATTCACATCTTTACATTCACCATATCCCTACATTGATAACATTTCATGGCTTCCAACAACAGTAAATTGAACATGTCACAAACTGGAATGAAATCATCACAAAACCATCTGAAGCATAAAAGTCTGGTGTCCTGGACAATGGCTGGAATGACAGAGAAAATTCCGGAAAAAAAAAAGTTGGGACAATGTGGAGAAGAATGCAATGGTTATGGAGAAATGTATTTGTAAGAAAAATCAATATATAACACTTATTATTGCTCTGTCCTAATGTGAAAATGAGGAATTATCTTCATGAATTGTATATTAAGGTTAGATTAGTTGTTATTAATTGATTTTGTTTTACAGTTTTATGAGATCTTTAAGTCGTTTCATTTTGGCACCCTGCTGCCATCGAATTCAAAATGAGCTATCGTTTATTTGCTTGAGCGCATCTCAAGTTCTACTGATATATGGTTTATGGTCAATACATAGTGAACCATTGCATTTCCCTTCTCACACAACATCCCAACTTTTTCAGTAAAATGTTTTTGCTCAACACTCGATTTGTGATTGTAGCTGGCGGCGAAGGGTGAGTGTACGCCTGTGAAGCTGCTGCATCTGCTGCATCCGATCCCTCTGCCGGGCCAGATTCTGCGGCATCGGATAACGCTGACACCCATATAGGAACCGATATGGTATCCGGACATGGCAGGCCGTAGCTCTGCATCGCGGCTGTGGCATCGGTGGCAGCAGCATCCACCTCTTCCTCTCGGCACAATACCGATACGCCTCTTTTCGGTACTGCTTGTCCACGTCATCGCTATTCTTCCAGCCGCCGATAATGAACACATCTTCGTCAAAATGGCAGATAGCCGCTCCTTCGATGCTGGTAACCTCCGGGGGCAGGCTTTCCAAAATCTCATCTGAAATGCGTAGGCTTATCTTCTGTTTCGCCACTTCATCCCGCACCGAGTAGCTTTTAGGGCAACAGGAAGCGGTGTGGTAGAAATTAGTAGAAGCCACGGCCATTTGGAATATGCAGTAGTTGTCAATGAGGGGAAGGGAGTCAACATCTTGCCACTGACGGCTTTCGGTATCGTATCGAGTCGTCACGGTCTTGAGTCCGTCCTCGTTGTCGGTATCAACAGGGGTGCGTGCGGTTACATACACAAACCTATCCTCCACGCTAATCGCCTTCACGTCTCGTAAGATTTTGGGAGCGGATTCAAGGTTGTGCCACTTGTCTTGCTCCGGTTCATAGACACTGACGTCTTTGAAGCCAGGACTGAAGTTTCCATGTCCGCCGATGCTGTACAGAATGTCTTTGATGCATGTAAGGCCGAACGAATGCTTCCGAGTGGTTAGGTTGCTGACCTGTTCCCACGTGTTCCGATTTGGGTTGTATCTTTCCACCGTTTTGGCGAATCCAGGCTCCATAGATCCCGCTACATACACGTGGGATTCGGTGGCTGCAATTGCGTGCCCGTCTAAGTGGTTGTGAATGTGCGGTAGATTGACCCATCTGTCCTCATAGATAAAATACCCAACGCATTCACTCAGATAGTCTCCCCCTTCAGACACCCCTCCCACCACCATGATAACGTCCATGTTTTGGCCAAATCGTGGTTGGAATGACGCCATATGTGAAGACCAAAACTCCATATCGGCCGATTTGAGATTTTCAAATCGAATGGCGTGGCCCTCGACTGCTTCGGACACCAGTCGCAAGCAGGCTTCATTGGACGCTACAAGACGCTCATTCTTCACCACTCTCGTCAAATATGTCGGTTTTATCTGCGGCAATCTCAAAAGTCGAAACAGCTCCTCAAAATATCGACTTCGATCGTCCGGGTTTTTCTGCACCCATTTCACCACTGCCTCAAAAAGCACCTCCTCCGAATCGACCGTGATCTCGGCGTCGGAAAGCCAGTCTCGAACAAGGTGAAAGGGCAGCGTATAAAACTCTTCATCTTGGATAACCTTATGGAAGTTGCGTCTTATCATGTCCGCAGCCCGTAAGGCCAGTTGGTCCAAGGTGTACATGTGGGCGAGGCTGTGCACGGCCACGCAGTTGGTCAAGCTCAGTTTCTTCTTCAGGAATTCCCCACAGAAATCCTTCAGCTGCAGCAGGAGAAACCTAATGTGGAAAAAAAATACATATTAGAAAGAATAAACACATGCCTTTGTGCACAGGATAAAGACTATTCAAAATTATTTATTCTATCCCAAAAATTAACAGGGCACATAAAAATCCTGCATTGGGGCCCCAGATTATACATCACTGGTATAGTAGGAGTTTTTTACAAGGAGGTTGTGGGTTTGATTCTCAGGCTGGCAAACTACAGTCTCTTTAGGTGGAGTCTACATGTTTTCTCCGTGTTCCTGTGGGTTCTCTCTGGTTTCCTCCTATCTGTTGGGGGCATTGGTAAATCTAAAACTGCACCTAGTGAATGAATGTGAGAGTGAATGGTGGTCTGTCTGTGTATGCTTCTATGTCAGCCCTGCGACTAACTGGTCACTGTCCAGGCTGTACCCCGCCTAAGGCCCAAAGTTGCTGGGATAGGCTCCAGTCATAGTCAGTTTCTCTAAAATGCTCACAAAGTTCACAGTCTGTGTTTGCTCATTGGTTCTTACTATTATGCACTAAAATGCCCAATATATTATCCTTTTTATACTTTTTAATTCAGTCTTACGTCTGTAAACCTGATAAACCAAGGCTGTATCCAGAAAGAATAGACCCCTTTGTACACAACATAGACGCTATTGTTAATTGTGACCAGTTCATCCAGTTTCTACAAAGAACAAACACTTTCGAGCCGAGGAGCTTTTCAAGTTCACACCAATAGAAAAGTATCATCATTACACCTAAAAGAAACCTTAGAAGTTTGCAGATAATTGTTCTCTTTCACTTTCCAAGAAGCATTATTTTGGATCGTTCTTTCCCATTTGTCATTGTATGTCATTATATGTTTTGGTAATAACAGTGTAAGTAAATCCCAATTAAAAAGGTGCAGTCCCCAAGACCTTTTAAAATAATGCTAAAAAATAAATTGACTCCCTGACCCTGGTCTATGATGTCTGATGGTGTGCAGGTTGTCTGTAGTCTGTAGAGGTCAGGGGAGGGACTAAAGTAAAACTGAACTGCTATTGTTCAAAGTGGTAACCCACAAACTCTTTTTTTATGTTGCTGTAGAGGCCAGGGGGAGGGATTACAGTACATTAATAAATATTATAGATGATCTACAATATATCATTGAACAGGGTCACCATCATCATCGTTTTTATTTTAGGAAACATACTGACTTCACCTTTAAGCCCAGTCCCAGCTGCAAGTTCATTTTTCATTTATTTATTTACACAGATCCCAATGAACATGAGAAGAGCGCAAAGTACATGCAGTAACTAAACCACAGCACTAGGGCGAGGAACCTTAGGGTACCTCACGATTCATACAATAAACTATACAAGGCTCACGATACCGATAATATCCGAAAATTTGACAAAAAGACTGAAAAGCAAATATTTTTGTCAAACAGAATGTGAAAAGTAAATTTTTTGGTCAAAGACAATGTGAAAAGTAAACTTTTTTTGTTAAACAGAATGTGAAAAGTAAACTTTTTTTGTTAAAAAGGGGCAGTAAATATAAGATATATTCTTCTCTGCTCCTTTTTTATTCAAGTTTTGTCATGTCGACACTTCTGCTTGTTATTTAAATTTTAAATGAATTAAATAAATTAAATAATTAAATATCTCAATATGGCGATACTGGATATATTGCACATAATAACCTACAATATATCACAGTTCTTAAAGGAATTATTACAGTATTAAAACTGTAATCCAATGAATAATTGTTTTAAGAAATACAGTTGAATACTTCAAATGTATGGACTTAAATTCCAACATACCGATTTTGTCCCACCCCTACATACACAAGATCAATCTTTTTTGCAGTTCAAGTCGCTTGAATGTGACCTGGTTTAGATTGTGGTTACAACTGATATAGCCTTAGTCCTTCATTATTTTGATTGCATCAATTCCAGTTTAATCTCTAGTTTTGGACCGGAGTTTGTCCAACATAACACAACACTACATAAACAAAGGGACACTTAAATTACATAGAGCCTTAGGGCTTCTTGATAGTCACAAAATGGTGAACTTGTGGTTGACAGAGTAGTTTAGTCTATGCTTGTCCTTATCATCCATTGAACAGATTGGCTAATTTTGAATACAACATTGCCTGAGCATCCACTACTAAAAATAGAGACTTTCTGGTCTAAGTGGGTAAGTGTGAGCTTCCTGACTTTTACAAAAGCATTTACTTATTTGAATTGAGATGCATCATTTGAAAAGCCCAGTACAGTCTGATTTGTTGTCATTTCTGTCAGTCTAACCTGCTCAACTTTTTTTTGACTGATATTACAGACCCTCTACAATGTGTGTCTTATGGAATTTTGAACGTTTTGGAATGGATACGACTGGAGCAAAAGTGGAGGATTTCTGGTGAGGGATAGAATAATTCTGAACATACAATGAAAAACTATTGTGGTCGTCAACATTTCTGTGAGGACTTGTCCAGTAAAACCTAATAATTAAGAATTATGCCTCCAGCCAAAAGTTTAACTGTTACCTATGTGTACATTAAATAAACAGACAATGTGAGGTAGTAATGTTACCTAACCAGGCTCAGTCAGTGGATGGACTTTAGCAAAACCCTCTTAATTTGCAATATTTTGTGGCTAATACTAAGTTTGTTTTGTTTACAAACTATTAATGGGTCTATTAAGTAAAAAAATAAGATGTTTTTTGAATAAAGCACAATTGACGAGTATAATGATGAGCACCAATGTTCAGTTGTTGTACCCAGACTCCTTATACCCGTTGTTTTGACCAGTATATTGAGTACAAGCTTGTAGTGTACACTTCTCATTCAATCTTATACCTACAAGTCACTAGCTCTCTTGACCTCTGTCCAAAGTCTACTGGTCAGTTAGTACACCCAGCTAACCATTATGAACAATCTACTAAATTTGATCTGTGTATCCTGTGACTTTAATCTCTGTTTGAGCCTTGAGAGCCACGGTACTAAAGCTTTACAAGTCAACACTGTACAGGCAGCGTACTGATAAACAAGCCCTTGACAGCTCTTTTACCTGTCTGCCAGCTCCAGCACTTCATGGACATTGCAGGTGCTGACCCGTATTTCGCCCGTATACATGAACTGAATCACACTCTCCACCGTCTCAGGATCCGGGCCCTGCTCCGAGCTCCACTCTTTCATGTCAACCCGTCCAGAAATCGACTCGGAAAACTGTCCTCCGAGCAGCGGCGTGAAATAATCCGTGGCCGCCGAGAGAACCGACCGATGTGCGGAGAATTCGCAACTATGCACCATCCCTGAACCGGATCCACTGCTAAACGCCAAGGTAACATCGCAAAACAACCCTTGTTTTCGTTGCTCGTTTTGCCTACGAGACAGCTCCGAGCAGTGCGAGGACGAGCTGAAGTCCTCGGCCTCTTCCGCGTCTCCATCCGCGGCGAGTGCGCTGGGTGTGCCGCCGCCTCCGCCACCGCTACTACCGCTGCCGCTAGTATTTCTTGCCGCGTCCTCCGGGTTTGGGGCAGCCGTGGCCATACTGGAGGAGAGCAGAGGGGGTAAATGGAGTAAACTAGTGAAGGAGAGGAAGCGACACACGCAGACACACATACATGAAGCAGTCAGCACAGAAAAAGCGCTGCGAAGGCTCTGGATGTAGATCGGTGCCGTACGTACAAGGGGCGTGGCGACGGACGCAAATACGGAAGTGGGTAATGAGGACGCAAATGCGGAAGTGTCACCAGAAAACTGCCTGGCTCATTTATGTCAACATTACGATTTTTACTCAGTTTTTTTGGCACATTTTAGGTCAGAAATTAATTTAACATGACCACACATTTACTAAATAATTACAGTACATTTCTGTACATATTAATTAGATAATTGTGGTTAACCATACCTTTTCAAAAAGTTCTTCTCTACATAAAATATTTCACAAAATTCAGCTTACAAAATACACCTCGATATCCTGACCTACAGTAACACAATGCAGACAATTCTCAAAAACATACATTTAGCTTTCATTCATTTCATTGGCTGCACAAACACATGTTGTCTATGCTTATGTTTGAACCATCAAATGAGAAACAGACTGTGAACCAAACAGCCAGAACAGCACTGATAAGCACAGTGTCAGGGTTATGAAAGGTTCACTGCTCATTGCGCCTTACAGTAGCCATAAAATATTCGCTATACTGATCTACATTTCAGTCAACATTGTGTGTTTCTTTGCTCAACCCGGTAAGGTGTGGCCAGAATACAGACAAATACAAACCAGATGCACAAGAATTGCATCAGAGTTCCCAGGTTTTAATGAGGGTAAATCAAAACAGCTGTATCATCACAAACACACATGTACAAATGACAAACCGGCATCCAGTAATTTGACACAGGCTTCTTGGTCAGTGTTTATCAGTTTATTTTACCCAGTTACACAGAGGATGACAGTTTTTAGTACACAGAGGCACATTGAATTCACATTAATACAATTAAAAACACATATTGTACCATCATGGTTCCAGTAAAGTGGGTTACACTGATAAAGCCGTGCCCCACATTACTTTAGGGGTGTCCAAAGAGACATTTTCTATGGCCCTCAGGCTTACCTCTCAGTGGTTTTACTGCATTTGACTCGAATCCAAATTCAAAAAAGCATTCATGGTGTAACAAGATTCACTTTTGTGTGTGGTTATAATACAGAGACCTGCTGAACATATATGTGTCCAGAAAACAGAACCGAAGGGACTTTTGGTAAAGTGGAATGGTCACCTCAGAGAGTGGCCCTCCGAGGTATTATGGTATTATATTTGACAATGTGGCCCTCAATGAAAAACGTTTAGACACCCCTGCTTTAGGGTCACAGCATTTAGTACAGTTTACAACACAATACTTTTACAGAACTTTCACGTTAACGCCATGACAAAATACAAGGAATGGCTCATAAAATGGTCCCAGTAAGAAAGTGTGATTATTTCTGCTGCTGTGCCCAAAAACAATGCAAAAATACAGACAATATATTGGTACCGATTTATTTATTTTTTATATATTTGCTATATAAATAAAGCTCTGATCTACACTGGAAGTATACTCCAAATAAGGCTTTTAATGTTTTGATTCAGAAAACACAGTAGGGTTTTTTGGCACAATTTACAATGTTCCACAAGGAGAATATATTCAGCATGCTGGGTTACTGAACAATATATACACCACACAATTTGACTAGTAATTCATAGTATTTTAGATTTTTTTTATTATACTCCAACAGCCGAAAATAAATCACTCACCTATGTACTTTAATATATTTTATGGTATAATTTAAATGTTTAGTTTGTATATTATAAATAATATCAATATAGCGTTTTCATATAACTTCTTCTTTAAGCTTTACCTGGAATACCGTCATGGTTTTTACATTGACAGAATCTCATATCACCATCCCTGTTGTCAAAATTCAAGTCTTTTGAACGATCGAGTAATAAGAATCAGACTCAGAATAATCAAAATGAAAATTTCTACACTCCTAAAACCTCCTTTCAGATATGTACAGTCTAATAACATAACACTATTCCCTATTTCTCAGTACCTCTTGACAATTACAATCTGTGTGGACTATCGAGAGCTGTAGAGCTGTCCACTCTGGGTCAGTCCAGCTCTTTACATGGACATATGTTCAGGCAGCACATAAGAAATGTCGTCCCACGGATGACGATACAAACCCTGCTTCAGCCTTTTCTGGTCCAAGTAGTGCCCTGATGAAAACAGAAGAAACATGCTAAAATATATTACCAAATTATAGCGCAGAGGGGCTGGTGAAGGTTTGAGGCAAAGGCCTATCAGAGCCTGCGGGCCGGTGACATAGACGTGTACCATGACATATTTTTGACCAATGGGAAAATTGAACTGCAGTACCACTGTTTAACCTGAAGGGTGTTCGTTTTACTTCAGCTGATGCTGATAGCATAGTCTGACTTTGGTACAGTTTTGTATTATTACCTTTCAGCGGTCTCCATCACTTCATCTTTACACCAGATTATCTCTCTCCATCCAACCCTACTGATTACATTCTCTTCTCTTTGTTCTTCCTCTAGACCTCCTGTATATCTCTTCTCTGTAAATCTGACTTTCTCTACAAAACATTACATCTGCTACCTCCAGCTCTGCTCTGTTCCTTATTGTCATTGTAATGGTAAACTGTAACCACCTTGAGTGTGTATGTTCAGGCAGTTTAATGACTCACCAATGAATCCCATGCTGCGTCCAAGGACAAAAATGCCATTAAGAGCTCCAATCTCCACAAACTCATCAGCTTCATCCCTTCAATTCAGACAACAAACAATCATCATTATTCTCGTCGTATCATATTAGACACAGTCCTACTGTTCAAATGTAGCTCACCTTGTAAATCCTCCACAAGTCCTGAGCAAATCCACAAAGGCCACGCCAATGAAGCCATCTACATTCAGGATGAGGTTGGGTTTCTAATACACAGAAAAGCACAGACAGCCATTTTAATATTGATTTTTTTTCACAGATTTATAGCAGCAGAGTAAGAGGATGAGGTAATAATTCTTGCTTTGGATGTGGTGATCTTCTCCACATCGAGGGCGTAGTCCAGCAGCTGAGTCGAGGGAAAGTGTTGCTTCACAAAGTCTTTGAGGATCTGGACTCTCATATCGGGATTATTAATCTGAAAATACAAAATTAATTTATAAATAATTCTCTCTCATTTGCAGTATAAATACCATTTATGCTCAATCAATAATCAATGACATTTTTGTCCATAGCACTGCCATTCACTGGATACGGCACCTTTTCCAACTTTTCTCTGTAAATGGTTGTGTGCTAAAACCCCAGTAGATAACCAGTTGGCACAAACAACCACAGCATGTTCAAAGTGTATACACAAATGAACACTTACAGACTTCACCCGGTGTCCAATGCCCATGATAAGCTTGCCATCCTTCTTCATCTTATTGACAAACTCCATCGGTAACATGCCGCTGTCAAACGCCTTACTGAACTGTTTAGCTGCAGCATCTAGGGCACCACCAAAACGATCACCCTGGAGAAAACAAAAATTCACATGATCATCGAACACATTTTATAAACAGGAAATGTAAATCGTGTTAGGGTCAAAAGCAGTGGTTGTGAAAAGGGGCCCCAGTGCAGTTTTTTACGGTCCTGGTTTAGAGATGGTTATAGATCTTGCCTAGTCCTGGTTTAGTCCACTTTAAGACCTGGATTAGTTCTGGTTTGATTTTTGTTTATATAATAATAATAATAATAATAATAATAATACCTTCCATTTATATAGCGCTTTTCAAAACACCCAAAGCGCTTTACATATTTTGTACTATTCATTCACTCCACAGTCACAGCTGATGGTGGTAAGCTACTATGTAGCCACAGCTGCCCTGGGGCACATTGACGGAAGCGTGGCTGCCAGTTTGCGCTTATGGCCCCTCCGACCACCACCGAACACCAATCACACAACCACATTCATTCATAGGCAACGATCATAAAGCTACTGTTCAACACAAAAACACCAGGTCTGCTCCAGTTCACGCATGTTTATTTCTTGGAGCTCTCACTGGGATTTTGCCATTTTTGCCATTTGTGGTTTTGGCGAGACCTGTGGCTTGATCCAAGTCTTCCAGGGACATTCATACTGGCAAAGAAGCTTCATTCCCCCCACAACAACTCATTTAGGATCACACTGACTCTATTATCACTCATGTGTCTGGGCTGACCCAAAGAACAGACCTATACAATCTCGTTGACAGGAAGCTAACGGCTCTGCCACAGCAAGAGTTAATAAACGTAATGATTGAAATATTTTGTGAAAATGACAAAAGTGTAATTGCATTTTATAAATTCTAGAAAAAAAATCTAATACATTTTATAGATCACACTTAAACATAATCCTCTTGATTTCTCTGAGGTCATGGAGGCTTTGAGGCCAGTCCTAACCAGACCAAGTCCTAACCAGACCAAGTCCTAACCAGACCACTCAATTAGGAGCTGATTATTTTCGCTCATATTCACAGCAGTTACCTCATCAGGAGCTGTGCATTAAAAGTCATCACGGCTCGTTTGGTGAAAGGAATGGACGTGTTTGACACTCTCGGACTGATGAGTGTTAGCGCTCGCGGCTAATGTCCTCCTCATCCTCACACTCGCAGATAAATGTAACTCTGACAAAGCCCGAGCATGGGAGAAAAAAACACACACGTACACACGGTCTGATCCGATACCGGAGTCAGGCCCAGAAACTGGATCGGTGAATGAGGCCGATACTGGAGCTGATATCATATATTATACTTTAGCATAATTGAGAGCATATAAATAATGTCTCAAATGACATTATATTATATTAGACATTTTGAGAGTCATCTGATCTTAGTAATTTAAGTTTGAATATTTCTGATAATACAAAGTTAGGGAATAAATGTCATTAGTTTTTGCATCAGTATCTGTGGATGTCAGGTATCGATCAAGCCACAAAGCCAAGATATCAGAATCGGTATTGGGACTGAAAAAGGAAAATCATCATGGAAATAATCATTTTGGTTGGAATGAAGAAAAAAGTTTAATCGGAATGATCTGTGAAAAATCAAGACTCCAAGATTGTACAGTTTACTGCTGCCTGCACAGAGACAATCACCATTAGATTGAATGAAATTAAATAGATTCTAGAGAATTCATAGTGTCTGGTAACAACATTTTCAGAAGCCACAAACATATCAGGCAGCTGGGTCTTTACTATAATGAGCTACATTTTGACATTTCCGGATCCCAAATTTCCGAACTGTCCGACGTGCGCTTGAACGCAGCAGAGGTCTCTGTGTATATCTCAACTACAAACGTATTTGTTTTCACATTCATCCATTCAGTTTCATTTATCTACACTTTATGCTAATTCCCTCCCACTTTACATCGTATTTTGCTCCTGGTGACTGCCCCCTCTGGCCACGCTCCCTCAGATAAGCCTCGCCCTGACAGAGACAGAGCACCAGGCTAAAAACAGAGAGTCAAAATCTGACATGGGCACAGTGGCTCTACATCAGTCATGTCCTCCCCTGGCCTGAGCCTACCTCTTGCACACTCTCATTTTCATTCTGCTCAGTAGGAATGAACTGTTTTTATTAGATGTTCATGAGTTTCTGTTGTGATACATTTAGATCTTTCTAGTTTTCGAGACACTAAAACCCAATGAATTGCGTGACTCCTTTTACGCCACAGTTGTGGTGATAACGTACTTAGCCACGACTGCTCTGGGGCAGTTTGACAGGGACAGATGGTTAAGAGTCTTGCCCAAGAACACAACAGCAGTATGCACAGGTCAGACTAGGACTCAAACCAACGCCACTCTGGTGATAGAAGCACCACTACCACTAATTGTCTTAAGAGTTTAAAAGATCGATGGAGGTTAATCAGAGATGTGGTAACTAACGATGAAAGAGTGAATATTTTCAGCTTTAATATAATAAACTCACTGTTGCGCTCTATATGAGGTACAGGAAGCCCCCACTGACCAATCACAGCTTGGCACACTAAGGTAAAAGGATCACATATGGCACCACACCCTTTTGCTGGTCCCAAATAAATATGATTTTCCATTTTCAAGCAGTCGACACGACCTGGTAAAATCACACTTATTGTTTAATGGCTGCCACAAAACACTCATGTTCAGTGTAATAACAACTGAACACCACTGATGAAAATCATTCTACTGACAGTTGCCAAAAAGCTCTCGGCACTGCCAAAGAAAATAATTAGGCCCAATTAAAAGTTTCGCCTTCACAAGTATTGTTCAAAACCAACAGAAACACGATGAATCACACAAAAGAGATAAATGTGCCTTGGAGTGTAGTATCATGTCTATTGAGACACTAGTGACTCGCCCAAACGTTATAGGTTTGAATTCTACTCTGTGACCCTTCTCATGCTAAAGCAAGTGAAGCCTAGACTTTCTGTACATGGAAAGTCATCTGGAGGTTGACCTATTTTGGGATCCTATGAGAGCGTATGTTACAACACACAGAGAGAGCTTTGGCGAGGAGCTTTGAGAGTTTGCTCCAGCTTGTGACCAGCTTCAGTCCTGCTTCTGCTCGTCCTGACCCTTCCTGACCCTTCCTGTGTCTTCTGCTCTGTCCTGATGTCTGTAATGTATAAACCTTGGTGCTTCAACTATATCTCTTGGGTTCATTCAGGAACTACGACATACTTTCATAAGTGACAGTCCTGTGGTTGGATGTTTACTGGTTACTAGATCAAAACAAGAGTTAAAAGTACCCAATGTTCTTAAATAATGTGTTGGGATACAACGTCCCACTGAGACCTGATGTACACAATCTATGTACATGTCCAGATGGTAGCATTCATGAAAGAGATAAATTGTTAGTCAAAACATAAAAAAGCTAAAAAAGTTGTAACAAGGAACTGGACTCACCATTGAGGGACCAATGGGTCGTAATAATAGATATTCTTAATGGAAAACTGAATGGACAAAAAAATTGAAGAAAATGTGATGTAGAATTTCCGAAGCAATTGTGCTTTTATGTTCAAATGGTCATTTTGAAAACCTAATAAAAACTAAATGAAAAAAAAAATCAAAAAGTACATAACGTTCCAATGACTCAGAACACACTGTAGTTCTGGAGTATCCAAACTGACTAATGACACTTTCTAATGTAGTAATTATTACATTCAATTTATATTTTGTAAAAAGTGTTTCTGATCATCTAAATTCAACACATTACATTTTTTTTATTAGACTTCCATTATTTCTTTCACAGCTCATATTCATAATACATAATCTCCACACACAGATTATTTGGTTACTTACTTTATATTTTGGGATGGTTTATCTGAGCCTGTTCTATGATGTAAAGTAGGTATCTGCCATAATTATTATTTCACTTTAGTCCCTCCCCTGGCCTCTACAGCAACATCAAATCAGACGTTTTGGGAAACCACTTTGACCAATAGTATTTGAGTTTTACTTTGGCCCCTCCCCCTGACCTCTACAGACGACCTACTTCACATCATAGAACAGGGTCAGATATTCTATTTTAACCATGTTCTTTTTTGAAAGTGACAGTTTCTTATAGTAGCTATTACTTTATCTTACCAGATTCAGCTCCTCACATTTGTAGAAAAATCTTTAGCTGGTTGACCTTTTTAGATATCTCTAAACACACATAATTATGTCCAGCCTCCGGGCGATGTTCTCTGTAATTGTGCTCCATTGTGTCTCTTCTATTTATCCGCAGCTAAATTTACCATTAAACCTTATTTTATTGGCCAGAAAAGAGAGTCGGCGACTGATCAATGATGCGTTTTAAGACATTAATTATTCTGATAAAGCCAGGATCCCACTTTCAGGTCATTGCAAGCTGGGGGCAGATTGGTAAGACTTTTTGAATGACCTTGCAGTTTGAAGCTGACCTCATGTTGGTGCGCCTCCATAACTAGCTCATTATGTGTTATTACTATAGCCTTAGTCTGAAGAAAGCTTTAATGAATCCACTGACAACCGCGGTCACTAATCAACTCCTGACACCGCGGAGATGTGCATTCAGACCCTGTAATTATGATCGTTTGGATGAACGCTGCAGGAGTCTACCAAACGAGTGAATGTATTAGGTACACTGGGCCGACAGTGGCTCAGCAGCAGAGGGCTGGAAGCAGGGCCGGCTCTAGGCGTTTGGTGGTCCTAAACACTCACTTTTGAGTATTTATAAGATTTTATATTTTAAGTTACAATATGAATCATGTGCCACCACCCCAACCCCCTCCCCCGGTGGTTGTGGCCCTAAACAATCGCACAGAGTGGTCGGAGAGGTCCTAGGTGTGGAATGGCAGCCACGTCTCTGTCAGTGTGCCCCAGGGCAGAAGAAGCTTACCACCACTACGTGAATGTGGAGAGAATGAATGATGACTTAAAGTGGAGCTAACCCCCCTGTAAGAGGCTAACTCCGCCCCCAGACAATTTTTCAAAAATTCCACAAAAACGGGCAGGGCCGAAGACACAGAGGGGTACGTCCAAGTGTGCGGGGGA
>JAVQKC010072812.1:0-39812 GCA_036025475.1 Philypnodon macrostomus | reverse complement strand
TGCATATTACATTTTTGTGTGCATATTACATTTTTGTTTGCATATTACATTTTTGTGTGCATATTACATTTTTGTGTGCATATTACATTTTTGTGTGCATATTACATTTTTGTTTGCATGGATCAGATATACACACCCACCTGCTCAATATGCAACTCTAAACACAATACAAACTATCAGAACCAGCATTAACTTCTTCAGCAGTTTGTACCACATGGTCCAGCCTTTGCTCCTCATGGGAATCACCTGTCACTGGTTCACCACTGCTTCTTCTTTGGATCACTTTTGTTACATATTGGCCACAGCAGACTTGAAAATGTCCCACAAGAGTATTTAGGATGCTCTGACCCCGTCATCTAAAGAACAAAATGTAAAATGAAGAGATGTGTACACTGATCACTTCACCTGTCAGTGGTGATAATGCTTTGCCAAATTGGTAAAAGTATCTTGGGTGGTGTCCAGGGTTAGATGGAGTAAGATTGTAGTTAGATAACAATACACTATGCGCTTGTCCTTTACAGTGTGGATTCAGAAAAGCTGATTTTATCAACTTGAGAACAACAAAGACTGTCAACTCTGCAAGAGACTGAGCTAAAAATCCAACCTCTGTCAGCAACTTAGGAGGATCACTTTCTACTGGTCCCATAATGCACTATTGTCTGACACACAGGTACAGTGTCTGGATTACTGAAACAATGTACTATTCACTACTGTGTTTTCTGTGATGAAATGATAACTACTGTTGTACTGGCGTTATCAAGAGGACCCTTTAGGAGCTCATATTACTGTATCATGTACCGGCAACAGCACAGAACAGTTCCTACAGTCAACCTAAAGCCACTCTTATAAAAGGACATGATACACTGTAGACACAATGGAATCTGCACTTTCAGTAAATACTTGTTGTAGTTTTAATTTATTAATTTAAAAAAATCAATGGAATTATGTGTTGCTGCACTCACAGAGGAATGTGAAACTGTTACTTTTTGTTTGGGCAGCTTTGTAGACCAGAAATCTGCTTTGAGTGCTGTGTGTTTTGTAAAGTACTTAGAGCTGTAGTGAAATAGAGAACCACAATGAAACCGTATTGTAAAGATGTAATGTTTTGTTACTGTACATTTTGCCTTGTGTCATTGTTGGAATCATTGTTGGAATAAACTAATGCAAACTCCACTTCCAGATTTGAAGGGGTCTTTTTTTCAAGCATTTTCTGATACATTTGATTTACCTACACATACACATATTTGTTGGGTTTGTAAAACTCTAGCTAGCATAATAGTTTGGCCGTGCCCCAGAGCTAGGGTTCACCCTAATCATCGCTGTAACGACTGCGGTAGAATGAGGCCACTGGATTGAACCCAAGTGCTTGTCTTGTAGTCAGGCCTCTGTTTGACTTTGTGTGCTAACCTTGCAGACTATTGCAGCACTGCAGTACATAGACGGGAGGTATCGGCCGGCTGCCAGTCATCTTTGCAGACTTCTGGTTAGGGCAAAGCAGGTTACACTCACTTTCATTATACACACTAAAACCCACAGTGAAACCCCTGACTGTGTTACATACAGTATTGGAGTTGAATTCATTTCAGAAACGTAATCAAAACTTAAACTAACTCATACATACAGTTATTATTGAAACCATGTACATTCATACCTCCTCAGATTGACTCACAAGCGTTACATGTTTTTGGTTGTTTGATGTTCAGATAAAATAAACAAACAATAAATAAAAACAAAATCTTGAATCTTATTACCAAGCCAGACGCTCAGAGAACTCGCATCTGTAATGGTCTTTTTTTTATTACACCACAGAAAATACATTTTAATAGAATTGTCATTAAAATATCGCCTCATATTATTCATATATTGTTCTGTTCTTTAGTTTAAAAAATACTGTGGAAACAAAAAAATGTAGTATTTTTTTCCTGAGTATTGGTGTCAAGTTTAAATTTCACTCACTCTTCTCTGTTGACTTGCTTGAAGCTCCTCCGGCTCTTTCTTCTTCAAATAGCTTTTTATTTAAAAGGATGGATTCCCGGGAGAACAGTCGTGCTAATGAATGTGCTTCTCCCGGCTGGGACTTTTCAAGGCCTCACATGATTTGAGGCAGTGCTTGAGATTTCTAAATCAAATTAATGGTATCCCACAAAGCGATTATGGCCCCCTACTGGTAATAAACCTTGAACCACTTTGAAGCACAAAAACTTGCCCTGCCTGCCATGTCAACAGTGCTTTATTTTACCGATTCAACATAGAAGCGGCATAGCTCTGAAGTAAAGAGGGTTGAGATACCTATCCTTTATCTCAAGTTATTTATGCATATTTGTATTATAAACAGTCACAGTGGTTGAGTGGTCGGTTAGGTCGGCCTTAATGCAATGTGGTTGAAGGTTCAACCCTCGGGATAGCCAATACACAATTTCTCTTAGTGGAGTCTGCATTTCCACACTGTGCTGTTGTGTGTTCTCTTGACTGAATACATGTTAGTGAGACTGTCTGCCTGTCTCTTTATGTCTCTGTGTCAACCCTTTGACCAACAGGTCCATATTTTACCCTGCCCAAAGCCCATAATGGTACTTGTCGCTGGCATTCCCAAACAAGAATAATCCTATATAATATAAAATAGATGATGCTGATAAAACACCCCTTACACACTGAATTATACAATGCATTGTGGTTACATTCTTATACATAAACACATGGACTGGATAAGACATGAACTTGTACAGAAAAACACTGCCTCTTTGTGTCCTTTGGGGGGCAGTAGTGGTACATTGACCAAACGCCAGTGCCAGTGCCAAGAGAAAAAGGCTTCGCTTGCCAACATTGCACCTACATACTGTAATAGCTGATCCGATATTCATGAACTTTTAAAGTGCTTAAACCCCAGATTAAACTCTTAGCATTTCTAATTTAGGAAGCACAAGTTGCATTATTGTTGCACTGATCATATGTAACTCACCCACTTTAGAGACTATTTTAGTTCTACAGTGTATGGACACAGAGCCTTGGGTATTGCACAAAAACAGAAAGCTAATTCAAACCCTGTTAACAATGACTTCTTTGTTTTGCAAAAGAAGCTGATTTCCTGTATTTCACAACAAACCACTGTAGCAAGAGATATTGAGTCCTGGCCTATTTTGTACTGTTTTTGCCTATATATGGAAATCTGAAATGTTCTAAATACAGAGGGGGCAGGTGGGCAGAAACCTAAAGAAATAAACTAGCATTGCAGAGAGCTCATTTATTCTTACACTCAAGGCCATTGTTGTGGGATCTATCCACTGACCTAAGTATTGAGACATTTGGGATACAGAGAGACCCCAGTTGGGTGTTTTCTTGCCCTGCCCTGTGATCTCTAAAGAATGTGAGGAATGAAGTCAGTGTGTTGTCACAAAATGGGACGAATACAGTGTGAATGAGTCTACACAACCAAAAAACATCTGATAGCTGATATTCTAAAGATTGAATCCCATAATTACATCAATTCTACAACTTTCTGAAAAGAACATAACATGCATTGTCTATCAACATGTGAGCTTAAAATCCATTACTATGAAGAGTTAGACAAAAAGACTGCAACAATCTAGATGATTTGCTGTGATGGCCCCAGAAGTATTTATTTATGTATTTATTTGAGCTGGACAGTGCATGTTAATGAACACACAGGCTTATACAGCATGAATGTAAACATACCAGATTATAGCAAAAGGCTCATTTCCATCCGTTGTCCTGGGGATTTGGGGGAGATGGGAGAACAATATAGTACAGTATATAAACAATTAGTATTTACAAGCCACTAAAAAATACACATTCTTATATCTAAAACAATACACTCATATGCACAATTACCAACACTCATACTTATCAAAGTTCAATAATCACTACATACTTACACAACCATTTAGAGTTTTGTTTATCGTACATTACAGTTCTTATTACATATGGGCACACTCCTGATTCGACCAAAGACAACTTTTTAATTGAGCTTTAAATGAGTTATATGTAGGACATTCTCTTAATGTTTGTGGTAGACTGTTCCATAGCTTTCCACTTTGGACAGATAACACACCCTGACCAAAAGTGGTACGTCTGTGTGGAAGTATTGCGTCTCCTCTAGTGGTGGCCCTGGTAAGTAAGACAGCAAAAGACTTACCATCGTGAAGGTAGGTCATTTATTTAGACAGCAAAAGTAGCCTTTGAGACATGCTACTGTTCAGTCAATGATAAAAACATGCTCTCAACATCTCAATCTGTTCCTTATTGTTTCTATGCAAATTTAGCAATGGGAGTACATTCCGGTTAAATACTAGTCATTGGTTGGCCTGCCAAAACCAAGATTTGTCTTCATTTTCCTGTATAAGCTAATGACACAACTGAACACTTAGAAAAATGTTGAATACTGACATGTAAATGACACTGAAATCTGAAAGTCTTCCCTTTAGGCAACCACTCTCTATATAAACCATTCAAATAGTATCGTAAAGCCCAGCTGCAGGCAGTGTCTCTAACAAGGGGCATGTCCAGCACTATTTAAACATGTAGACAGGGCTTGTAAGAGTTCACCTTTTAATTTGCCCAGCGTTAACAACCCACCTAGATTTCTCTGCAGTATATAATCTCCTGACCTGAGCCCTGAAATGTAAAGAACGAGTCTATTGTCAGAGTTTGGAGTTAATCCTCTTTTTGTCAAAGCTGGTCTAATTAAAAAGACTATGTTTCCAGATAACAGGCTTTCTGTCAGATTTGAACAAAGTAGTTTTATTCGGAGCAGGAACAGCTGTAATTAACGAGAACGAGACAACGCTTTGCCTTTCAGCTCAGAGTTTTACATTTTATAGTGCATATTTATTCCATATGTTTTCTTTTGGGGAGCTGTAGTTTTCTCTCTGCCGAAAAAGGTCAGACTAGCCTCATGTCCCTAAGACGTGCTCTACATGCTGACCATACCCACTTCATATAGCAAGTGTAAACATCCATCCATCCATCCATTTTCTACCGCTTGTCCGAAACAGGGAACTCCCGCCTTCGACCACTGCCTGATCCACATTGCACCAGCCCTTTATGGTACCTCCCGCGGGTGGTGGGTCCACGGAAGGGCCAAGTGTAAACAATGGAAAGTAATAGCAATCTAAGGTTTACCAAGTGTTTTCAGTTCCTGAGACAACCAGTGCTTCAGCGTGTAGGATTGCTCAAACATGCATGAATGAAAATAAATCTAAAACTTCAGGTGTGCTTTGATGAGTTCCACATTGTAAAACTGAAATCTTTTAGTTAGTATATGGGCCCCTTTAATCAGACTGTTTTGGACCTCTATATAATATACGTTCTGCAAATATAATGCTAAAAAGTTAACCCAAGCTGCTATTTAAATAGATGCTTCTCTACATTGTAAGTGTATCCTAAATAGGTATCCTGCTTCTTTCACCAAGACTTAAAGACTTGAGACATGTCTGTGAAAACCTCAGAGCACCACATAAGTGCCAGGCTGGGAAAACGGACAAGATGAATCATTTTTGAGCACAAAATCCTGCACGCAGCAAGAAATCACCAATGCAGCAAAGAAATATGATTGAGCCACTACTGAATACCACATAAACAGGAATACACAGAAATAATGAAGTGCCCAAGCACTGCAGCAGGAAGGTCCCACTGTGAATGTAGTATGAGGTGGAGTGGCGCAAACTCGTGACTGGAGAAGGTCAATCACTGAACAAAGACTATATGAAGATATATGAAGCAGAAGAAACACTAGACAGCAATGGTTTCACTATTTAAGCACTTAAGCTGGGAAAATAAAGCTTGTTTGCCAAACAGGGCCAAACATAAAAATAATTAGATCCTACCAAGGGTTAGACCTGGTTTGGTCCCGGTTTACCCTGATTCACTGTTGGTTTAGACCTTGTTAAGGCCTGGTTTAGTCATGTTTTTGTCTTGTAGTCAAATGAGTTCGCCAAGAATTCTTAAACACACGAAATAGATTTTACAAGAGCTGTCAAAACACGTCTGGATAGTGGCCCTCAGATGAATAATTGTTTAAGAAAAAATATTGAACTTTTGTGACCTAAATGTTGCATAAATAGTCATTATGCTGAAGTGGAGTTAATTTACTGAAGAGAAATAACAAGCCAAGGATTTTAACTTTTAGGGCAAAGAAGCTGTCATTAGAGTGTCAGGTAGTCGTGGTGACGCACAAACGAAAATAAACCAAAGTTTTAGTCATGCTGTATAAACATGTCATTAGGTGAACTCACTTAAATCCCACAGAAAAGTCCATATAAGACCTGCTCCGTCCTGCTCATAAAGACACTTTATTCTGAGATGTTGGTTTTACATAAAAGATGGATTTATGCTGTTTGTTGCTGCTCAAATTCAGCTCAAATCCACCCATGACACCCAAAAACTATATCCATGCAGCCACAAAGAGTCACAGCAAGTGTATTCTTTATGTCAGCCCCAAGCCTCAGGAGAGCTTTCCACAAACATACAGGTGCGAATATGTGATTCACTGCACCCTAGGAATGGCGACCCCAGAATGTAAAGTCAAATGGAAGTCTTGTGGGTTATTGAATTTGCCTCTTTCCCTCAAACTATAACCTCCCAGGATAATCATTACATCATTCTAAACTCTGAAGAGGTCAAATTAACGAGCCCTATGTTGAAGGAAAATATTAGATTCAGCTGAACATTCTTCTCAGACTACTTGTTTTATCTGTGTTTTGACACTGCAGCCACAAAGTATCCAGTCAACACATCTTCTATTCACTTTCCTCTGGCCCTTACCTTCACTCCTGCCTGAGGTCTGAAATTGATTGAAAGACATCCAAATGAGTGAGTAAAAAATCACTGCTATCACCCTGACCCAGAACACCTATAAGGCAGGCAACAGATGTTTTTTTGTTACTTGGGTGCAACACATGGTAATTGCATGAGTTAGTGCTTCTTTTATCATAGTGTTGGAAATAGACAGTGGTAAATTCTCTGTATAAAGTGAAGAGCCCTTTCAGATTCTGCGTGTTCAGCACACTGGGAAGCTGCAGATTCATGGTGTACAAGACACGGAGGCCCGAGTATTGTCTTGAATTCAAATAAGGGCACGCTCACACCTAGAGTAAACTATGAGCGAGCTGCTTTCATTTTGATTTGTGCCCTTGTGACTACCACACAAGGAACATTGTAGTGTAGCATGAAGCGCTGAAGTGTATCCATTGGGTTTGACGTTCTAAAAGGGCCAATAATATAGTACTTCTCTCCCAGCAAGGAGATGGTGGGGTTCGATCCATGGACCGCCGACTATGATTTCATTGGGGGGGAGTCTGCATGTCCTCCCCGTGTTAACATGGAGTCTCTCCAAGTACTCCAGCTTCCTCCCACCGCACAGAAAGGTGTTTTGGTAGAATCTAAATTGCCCCTTGTACATGAATGTGAGAGTGAATGGTTGTCTGTCAGTGTGTGTCTCAGTGTTAGCCCTGCAACAAACTGGCCATTGTCCGTGCGATAGGCTCCAGACAGCTGCAAAACCCTAAAAAAAGCAGTAAAAGATAAATGTATGAATAAAAGCTGTAGCTGTTTAGACATAGTTCAGTGTAGGTCCACTCTCCCTAAAATGCTCCCATTTACCCAAAGGCAATGTACACTATAAACCAGGACTAAACTAGATAAATAATGATACACATATTTTATCATATGCAAATCTCCTCTGTTTATGCTGCTCAGAGCTGAGAAACCCCTGGGACCAAAACCCATAGTGACATTCCGGTGTATACATTTAGACTGTGTCAGTCAGTGTGTTTGTGTTTCTGTTGAAGACCAGTGCATTTCCAACCCACACATGTAGAGTTAATACTACAGAGCAGAGCCTAGAAGTTTCAGAAGATGCCAATTATGTTCGCTGTATTTGGGCACCCATTGTGGAGATGTGCACACCCTTTAAAATATACTCTGCACCCAACATACTGTTTGGTTTGTTTATAGGGCTAAACTTATAACTTCCACGGCTGTGATTAGGGCAGACTTTTTCCTCATGTGATCGAGAATATGAGATGAATATGTCCTCCTATGAGCATGGCATTTTAATATAGTGTACAGTTGTGTCTGAATTTGTAATTTGTACATTGAACATTTTGGTTGATCATTTGTGATGGTTCTCAATCATCTGGGTCAGCAATGGTAGTTAGTAAAGTATATAGGTGTATATGTTTGTGTACAGTATTTGTTGATATTTCTAATAAGTAAGGTTGAGTACTCATGCATGCTTTATTTTATTACATTAAGAGTACAATAGGCTGTACTAATTATTATGTTCTCTAACTCACACTACAGCCTAATGCATTCAACATACAGCAACAATCATACAAACCCAACAACTCATCCTCCCATCAGTATTGACCCGCCTGCATAGTGTCGGTTACAGTAAGTCTTGTCGGTGTGTGTGATCGTGCGTCGTGCGGGACACCGTGACGCTGCAGGGAGTCACATGACACTGGAGCCCCGGCGCTGTTGTCCAAACCCTCGTGTTTGAATGGGACTGTACCAGAGCAGAGAGGGGTCCACTTTGCGTCGCTCTCATCCGTCGGCGCCACTGCAGCTTTAGCGGTCCGTCATGCCTTGCGGTGCCCCAATTCTGTTCCCGTGTCATTTACGAGACTTGCAGGCTTGTCACGAGCTCACGGCAGCTCGCAGTGGACCGTGAGGGCTGCGCGTCGGATGTCCCGTTTTTACATCCACGGCGCAGCCTGGATTGGACCGCTGCAGACCAGGAATAAACAAAGTCCCGCGCATGACCCGAGATCACGCAGCGGAAAGTAGAGGACTGGAGTGCTGACCGACGCCGATCTACACCAGTCACTGATAGCCAGAATAAGGTATGTTTACACCGGGATGCATGCAGGCTGGACAATAAACACAGCACAAATAGGCATGTGCTTTGATATCATGTGATCAAACTGGCTAATTAGGGCATAGGTATAGTGATGTCTGTAACTTTGCTATAGCAAGACTTGACAACAGCTCTCAACAAAATGGCCTTACACTGTCGGATATATCCCGAGAAGATGCATGTTGCCCTTATGTAGAACGGCTATTCAGTGGTCAATGAGCCAGTGTTAAATGAGTGAGTGGTCAGTGCGCGAGTGGATGTGCTGAACCCTGCCTGCAATGATGAATCTCCTAATAGAGCGACTCTATAAGTGCTCCGTCAGCAGCGCTTTTAATCAGACTGCCTTCAACTCACTCGCACAGTCCACTGAGAAGTCCTTGGACGTGCATGTGTGATGGGAGCAAGGACAAACTCACAGATGGGAAGACGAAAACAGCTAGATCACCTCAAGTTTAAACAATATTCACAGTTAATATCTTTGTTGGGCTAATATCCTAATGAGATACCCCTGAGTGTGCCCTGATATATATGCTGTATTACTATAGACCAGACCAATGCATTCATTTACATGTGCACAGTGTAAATCCAGACATGTATTGCCCAGACCAGACTCCCACTGTCCTGTGGTCCACTAAGCTTCTGGTCTTATAGGGTTTTAAAGGCGGCTTACAACCCCTCAACAAGCTGATTATTTTTAACTTTTGAGACAGGAGTGATCTAGGTCTGAGAAATAAACATAAAAGTTACATATCAAAATGGATGTAGAAGTACTGTCAATGTGAAGAGGTACATGCATTTGACTTCACAAGTGGTAGCGGAAATAGCTTTTTATAAAGTGCCTATTACAAAGTGCAAATGCTTGAAAAACTCCCACTGTAGAAATGTATGATTAATGGCACTTCAATGAGAGCCGTTTGATCTGATTACACCAGGCCTTATTGTAGTGTTTGCTAAACCTGCCTCTGCCCAGGCACTCTGGAGCTGACAAAGTCAATTCGGAAGTAATCTCTAAAAAGTGTTTCCGTACAGCTTCATGCAGAAAAGATTGCTTAACATCAGGTAAAAAAAGCAGCATGCTGAATCCAAACGAGCTGAGGCTATGGTTTAGGTTGATGAGTTTTTTCTTGAATATGGCTTTGTACAGTCAATGTAAAGTCGATTAGTGTTGTACATTGGAAATTGGAACTCAAATACATTTCAATAAGGGTTGCTAATAAACCGAAGCAAGCACAGAATGGCACAATGATGTCTTGCATTAAGTAAACAGTAGGCTATGCGCATGTGTCCAGTCATAAGACTATTCAAGTTAACAGTATCATTTATGTTTTTATCTCTATACAACACTAAAGTCAATACATTTTAGCTTCATTTTATGTTTGGATATACATTTTTGATTACTGTCCATTTCCTATACTTCCTATAGACCCTTTCAAAGTTTGTAAAAAGAAAATTCTAAATTCTGGAATATAGGCAACTGGAGACCACTCTGCTACATGTAGGTACACATTTAATGTACACATTAGTAACAGTTAGACTTTTGCATTTTGGCTGGTGTCAAAATTCTTGATTTTTAGGTTTTACTGGACACAGTCCATAGTCTTTTTTTATTGTATGCTCAGAATTATTCTACCCCTCACCAAAAACACTACTTTTTTGTAAAGTTAACTCAGTTTTGCTCCAGTCACCTCCATTCTGTAATTTTCAACATTCCATATGACAAACATTTTAAATGCACACACACACACACACACACACAAAAAGGACGGGGTACTTCTTAAATGTGGCTGATTGTTTGGTACACTTTCCCAGACCGTGCCCCCTTCCAATCAATGCAGTCATCTGTGCAAGTCCCAGGACAAAGCCAGAGCCTGGTTGCCATGGTGAGGGATTGTTTGCATCCAGTCATGCTGCTTTAGTCATGTGGGTGCACTACACATACACAGTGCAGCGTGCTCTTTTGTCTGCATTGCCCCTTGTTACAAGCAGACCCCCTCTTTTTCCTGTCATGACCTCCTGTTACTCTACTCTCTGTGCTGGGGTTGCATCATCAGCTGTTGTTTGGAAGTTTGGCAAAGTAGGCTTTACTACTCAGACCCAACAACACAAATTATGAAAGACGAGGCTCAAAACTAGAATTCATTTCCTAGGATGTATTTTCAGTCTACATACTTGTGTCTTCCTGTTTTTCATCTTAATGTGAATATCTTCATATCCTACAAATGAGAGGTACTCATTTTCTAGACAGTGTCCCCTCCCTGACTCGGCCTTCCTGTGGCATCCTGAGAATGAGACTTGAAGGGAGTCACTAAGATTAGCTCAGTGGTTGTAGACAGCACACTGCTCTTCATGTCTGTAACTAAATCTTCTTTAAAACTAGGCTGAGAGAAAAGGGTGTTTACAACTGAGTGGCCAAACAAGTGTATCATCATTTATTCAGAACAGTGTTGCTTTGCCCAATCAGAAAGGAGAGCCTAACAAGTGGTCTGTATATGTTGTCTTCTGTTATATTGTGATATTAAGTCATTGAAGAGAGCATTTACCCTAGAACAAGATCTCTTGTTTGAGTCCAGTCCTGGACACTCTAACTTTAACATTATATAGTAATGCCATCTCAAAGTGCTTCTAGTTGCTTTGGGAAACAGACAAATGCAATGGTGATTACTACAACTGAAGCAAGCCAGTAAAAGAGATATAATACCAGTTTTTTTAATTGACAAAATATATACTGATTGGGTGCATGGTGCCTATGTGGTTTGTGCTCTCGCCTGTCAGCAAGGAGTTATAGGTTCAATCTTTCTGTGTCCTCTTCCGGCTTCTTCCACCTGCAAAAGACATGCATTTATTTTATGTATTTATTTATTTAACCTTTATTTAACCAGGTAAACTAATTAAGAACCAATTCTCAATAGATTATTTAGTGAATGAAAGTGAGTGAGCGTCTATCTGTAAACTTCAGTCATGTGAAAATACCTGCTCTCTTGTCATTAAATAATGTTTCAGGATGTCATGAAGTATAGGGTAGTTTTAACTCTTTAATATGCAGTTTCTTTGTTGTCTTTTCTGTCTGTGCATGTTCTCCCTGTCTCGTTGCTGCAGCCTATTTAACTCAAAATCAGAAGAAAACCCAATGATAGAATGCTCATTTAACATTTTCTAGATGAACCTACTGTACATGAGCACTCAGTGAACCAGTCAGAGGCTAAATATAGATCTATACATTGAGAATGAACCTGGACCAAAATAGCAGCGCACATGTGTCCTCATACTAATTGGTACATGCTCGGCGTCCATGTAGCCTGTATGATTTATTTATACACCGTGGCACTGGGAGCATCAAAGTCTCTGTAATTTAAATTTCAAAGATGCAACCAGAGAGAAACTTGCTGCTAATGGCATGATGAAATGTTGAATAATCTTTGCGTGTGCTGGGAAAGCGACTGAGGTGGCATTCAAAAGTGGAAAGTTACAAGCCGGGGAATAAAAAATGTCCGCAATTTTCAGACACATCGAAGCTTTTATTAGTAATGTTGGAGTTGTAAATGGGTTTGCAAGACCCTTGTGACCCACTATGCATAGTTGGATTGTATTTTGAGCCTTCCAAGTGGAGCGTGTAGGCTGTTACTGAATTAAAAACCTGAACTGCATCCAGTTAAAACCTATATTTCTGTTCAGATTCAGGAAAAATGTGAACATCTGCTCAAACACAGCTGTCTGCTCTTGCAGTACAGACTGTGCTCTACCTCCAATACATGTTAACACCTGCTGGCTTATGATCATGGTTGTATCAAGGGGCCAGACCCAAAAAGTGAGTAAAAGTAAAAGATACAGTACTGTGCACATGTTTTAGGCAAGAACTAGTGATGAACAGATCTATATCTATATTCACAATTTTGACTGATATCAGTATCGGCCTGTACAGATGGACAATGTTAATCTGTTGTTCTTAAGGGATCATTCCTAATATATAGGTTTAAAAACAGCCAGAGAAATAAAAGACCATTGGAAAAGTATATTCATCATAATAATAATAATACTAATAATAATAATAATAATAATAATAATAATAAGAATAATAATAATAATAATGATGATGATGATGGATTGGATTAATATTGCGCTTCTTAATGCCCAAGGCTTTCTCAAAGCTTTTTTTTGTGTAACCATTATTCATTCACTCCTCAGTCACACCTGATGGTGGTAAGCTACTTATGTAGACACAGCTGCCCTGGGGCATACTGACGGAAGAGTGGCTGCCAGTTTGCAACCACCACCAAACACAAATCACACAACCACATTCATTCTTAGGTGTGGGTTAAGTGTCTTGCCCAGGGACACAACGACAGTGCGCTCAGACAGGGACTCGAACCACCAACCCTCTGGTTGAAAGGCAAGCTCCTACCCACTGCGCCCCTACAGTGTATTCAGGGTCACACAATCCAATAAAATCATATTTAATAAATTAATAAATAATAAATACAATTAAAGCTCTTGTTTATATGTTGATTTCTTAGTTAAAAAAACATAGCCTCCTAAAACATGTTTACAAAATATCGGAATCTGTATCGGCCAAATTGGTAATTCAAATATCACAATCAATTTTGGCCAATAAATTTCATACCGCCGCAGCGGTGGTGCAGTAAGTAGATGCTCACCCTTCAACCGGAGGGTCGGTGGTTCGAGTCCCCGCCCGTGCACATTCTGTTAGGCCCTCCCGTGGACCCACCACCCGCGGGAGGTACCATGGTGCAATGTGGATTGGGCGGCGGTCAAAGACAAGCAGAAGAAAATGGATGGAATTTTCATACCGGTGCATCCCCAGCAAGAAGCATTTCTTGTGTTTATCTGTGTGGTTTCACAAACAGGCAAAGTGAGCCTGAAAATATACATTTTTGCAGGGATCTAAGGTTAGGGTTATGTTTACACTTTTTCCCATAGGTAAATTTGTCCTTTGCATTTGACCCATCCCTCAGTGCTCCTGGGGCAAACTGTCGGATGCAGTGGGTGACCGCAGTGCAGCACCTGGAGAACCATTTCCGGATCTTGAGCCAGGATCTTGAACCAGGATCTTGAGCCAGGATCCTGACTGTGTATATGGATTCAGGACAGTATCTTATCATTGTGACTTAAAGTTTGCAACTATGAAACACAGAAAGGACTGACATTACTGAGTCTATCTGGGATTAGCAACTGAAACCTCCTGTCCTTGTATGGATTGAGATGTTTCTTCTTAATGCTTACTTTGCATTTTCTAAACAGATGAAAATGAACTATATATATGAACTATAAAGCTCATATTCATGAAAGCTGTTCTTCAAACCGAATTCAAACCTTTGCAAAGTGCTGTGAATGATCAAGAAAGATGCTAAAGAAATTGATTTTTCCTAGCATTGCTTCTGACTCCTTCAAGACTGACCTATTTATTGCTGCAGCTCACCACCATCTGCTATATTTACAGGTTTATGAAGTATCACATATAAGCCAATGACTTCAGTCTGGCTCCTCACATGTGTGCCAATAACAAGCCAGTGTGTAAGTGTGGATATCCCGGTGCGTGTGTAAAAGACTCAGGAAGAGAGATATGGTTTACAAGGCCGTGTCAAGAGCTGCTCCATTTTCATGAAACCACAGTGCAATGTAGGTTCGGGCGTCACTCAACAAACATTTCATTTTGACCATCTCAGCAACAGATGTGAAAATTAGAGGCACCAACCCTCCTACAACCATGTGGTATATTTTATTATAATGAACCACTAGGTTAAAAGTAAAAAATATGGGTAGATTATACAGTAAATAGAGCCTCTGTCGACATATATGACACCTATATAATAAGACCTTACTTCCATATGTTTCTACTTAACTCCCCTTCATTCAGTCTGTGTTAAAATAACCATCTTGAAAGTGACCAGCAAAGTTAGTCACTTATTTACACCTTGGTCTAGTATTCTTTTTATTTCCCCCACAATCACCTTTCTCCTGCATCCCACTGAGCTGTAGACTAAATTACTGGGCCGTAACAGGCATCGGTCTGGGTTCACATGCATCCTGCAGTATCTGTCCACAGTTACAAATCACCCGGCTTCCCACCGAACGCTAAAGCCTTTTCCCTCACCAGATGCCTTGAGAGCGGAACGCCGTGCAATCTAATGTCATCTCTTTGGAGTGGAAAGCCTAAAGGGGTGCGCTAGTTAAACTCCAACAGCTGTGATGAAGATGGAAGGGGTCTAAATTGATAAGGGAGCCCTTGAGCGATATGGGCCAGTCAAGGATCAGAGCAGGGCTGATGGTGCAGTGAGGAGAAGGAGGCCAGACTGCTGCCCAGGGATGGGTAGAGTAGGTGAAAATTGCACTCAAATAAGAGTACTGTTATTTCAAAATGATATTAGTGAAAACAGTGCATTAAAACTATACATAATCAAAACAAGACTTAACTAAACCAGAACTAAATTGTGCACTGAATTAGCTACAATGATTGAATTGATTTTTAAATAATTGGTCACAGCATAATTTGATTTCCTACACTGAAAAAAGCTCGGTTCTCTACTTACAAAGTGTGCAGTAATTATTCACAAGCAAAATCTTTCATTGTCTCAATTTACTGAAGTAGATCAGTTAAACTAAAGGATGTGCATTCAAATCATATGGACTATTTCCAATTTTCTTCCCATTAGCTTCATGCAAAAAAAATACTTCTATCAGCTTTAATCCACACATACTACATTGTATTTCCTAAATTGCATCAATGTGAAACAGTCCATGGCGCTTGACGGCACATACAGAATTCGATTACAATTTGCAGTCTGATTTAGGTAAACACTTCTTTCAGTGTATTATACATCTTTATCAGATGAAGAATACATGTCATTGCATTACATTTAGGTGATTTAGATATAGATTTTGTATGTGCGTATATTGTGATGTTGTTATATTGTTGTGCAGCTCTATTCAAAAGAAGTACAATTATTTGGTTTTCTACTAAATATAACTAAGTGAAAAGTAACTACCCACCTCTGCTGCTACCCAATAGGTCTGTGATAGTCTGGGCATTAACCACCTGCTCGCTCCCTCTCTCATACTCTCTGATGTGCACTGTTGCGTTGGCTCACCATTGTAGCCTTGCCAGGTTTGTAATGACTGCCTCCTTGCTGCTGCTGAAGAGCTTGTGTCAGCACTCTGGAATAGGCTCTTGTTCTAAGCACTTCCCCACTACCCACCACCGCTGGACCCCCCCACACTGACACCGCAACCGGGCAAATAAAAATGTATTGGACGACCATGCTAGCGGTTACAGTCGGTGCACAACAAGTGTGATTCAAAATCCATTTGTAAGCAGTATTGCAGGCAGCGGCTTCAAGTGGACATGTGTTGTGGGTGCACATATGTTAATTGATTTTGAGGGGTACATGACACCACTGTTTCTGTGATGTTTCTTCATTATCTACACAAAAGTGTGTATGTTTTTTACTGTGTGTTATGTGGTTAGTAATGTAGGTTATTGCCAAATTCAGATACAAATTGTATTTATTTTTTGAGGTGGTACCTGCTGGAAAATCTTAGCTTGATAGTTAACGCCCAGATATTTCCCAAGTTCTCCTATTAGCCTAAATAGGTGTTAATAATCTGCTTGGGTCAAGGCCTAACCAAAACAAGTGAATGTCCGGCAGCTGTAGTTCACTAAACAACCGTCAGTTATTAACACAGAGGCAAGATAATGTTGAACACAGTTTATTGCACTTTGTCATTGTTTTTCTATTCTTTCAGGATGGACACTAAAACACCATTGACCCTAAATGGTGGTGTAGAAGAATGAGGGTGTCTGGATGAAGGCCATGGAGCTCAAAGTGTGGGTGGATGGGGTCCAGCGCATTGTGTGTGGGGTCACAGAATTCACCACGTGTCAGGAAGTGGTCATTGCTTTGGCTCAAGCCATAGGTGAGTGCAGTCTTCCTTCTTGAGTAGATCACTGCTTAAGTCCTGGTTTAATCATAATTGGTAACTATATTAGTCTCTTTCCAATTATCTGCGTGGTTATTGTAATACAGAAGGACACTAAGCAAAAAAAAACCCCAAAAAACAGCCAGGACATGCAGTATGTGGCCAGAAAACAGATGACTTTTGGTGAAGTGAAATCGGTCACATCATCGAGTGGCTCTCATTGGTAATCATTTAGGACAATGTGGCCCTCAGTGAAAAACGTTTGGACATTCCTGTTCTAGGTGATTAAGATGGGAGCTAGAGGCATCTAAAAACAAAAAGCACTATAAAGTGGGGGACTAATATAACTCCCCTTCTTGAAGAGGCACCAACCATAAAATAATGTCAACAAAAACTCAAAAACTTGGTCACGGTGCAAGTAATATTTCGTCTCATACAAATCCCCACAGGGAGATTTGACTATATGGGGATATCCAATATTGGCAAGGCGGCCTGTCAGAACCACTACTCATGATAAATTGCAGTGAAATGAAAAGTGATTTGAGGACACCATTTTCACCAGAACTGGGCTGCATAAAATAGGATGAGTCATGCTGCAGACTTGGCCTTATTGACATGTTGTGTTGTAGAAGAGAAAGAAGCAGAAGATTGCCAGGCTTAGTCATTGCATGAGTTTAATTGTATACATTGGATAGTCTATGTATTTTCAGCAAATCCATTTACAGTAATAGCTTTTATGCTGGGTATTAGGCAGTTAAATGCACTTCTGTTTTGTTGTGGCACCAGGTTTGGTCTTTTGCTGATATAGTGTATGAACTCACAAGCAGGTAAATAGGTCTGCCTAATAAAGTGGCCAGTGAGTTTATTGCCTTTATGATACATATTTTTATCATCATCCAATTAAGGCTATTCTCTTTTATCTGGTTTGAATCACATTTACAAAACTTACAAAACAGTACCACTTCTGACAGACTGTAAAATGTTGATGCTGACCACCAGGCACGACAGATAAATTTCCCACAATTCAATAGTGTCTTTCACAGTGCTATGTAGGAGTTATAGCTGTCCACTGTCCTTTGCCCCACCACTGCTTTTGTCCTGCTCAGGCCACTTTGATGTGAATGGTCTTAGTGATGAATGCCTCTCGTCTACTGTGGGACCCTCTGTTTAAAAAAGTGGGAGTGGTCAGTACCAGTGTTTTTCTCTTATCTTTATGTGTACAGCCAGAAATACACATCGACTTACTCACACCGGGCCATGAACCATTGAACCTTGCTTCTTCCCACAATCAGCAGCTGAATTTTTGGTTTTTGAACAAAGCACAATGAAAAAAGTACACTGAAAAGCGTGGGAGGGTGAAAGAATGAATTATCAGCATGTTTATTAGCGTTGTGTTCATTTTGACTCACATGAAAATCAAGATAAATCTCTGTGGGTCTGTGGTTTGAGGTGTTGTTCTTTACAGTAATTACTTTGTATTTTTGTACTATGTATTTAAACTGCTTACTACTACTATTGTATCTAATGATACAAGCTAATATTTCATTCTCTCTCTAGTCACCACTTGTAATAATTATACTGTACACTGTCACATTAATATCACTTCTTTCAGGGTGAAATATTTTGGATACACTTGCAGAAATCATGTTTGATATTTTATTAGCTACATTAATAATACACTTGACTTGACTTGGTTTAGCATATATGAACATAAGAGAAAATAAGAATATAGATTATTTTTGTACTGATAAAATTGCACATTGGGGCTAGTGCTGTCTGATTCCAATAATGCCACTCATGTCTATAGTTTATGTCTGTTTCGTTGTCCCAGGACGCACAGGTCGGTACACCCTGATAGAGAAATGGCGAGACACAGAGCGGCACCTTGCTCCTCATGAAAACCCTGTGGTGTCTCTGAACAAGTGGGGTCAGTACGCCAGCGATGTGCAGCTCATCCTCCAGAGGACCGGCCCGTCAATCAGCGAGAGACCCATCTCTGACGGCCAGCCCCGGATCCCAGAGCGGGGCTTCTACAGACAGAGCCTGCCCCCGCTGGCCAAGCTCCGCCCCTCAGCCGCGGACAGGTCACTGAAACGCAAGGAGCCCAAACGCAAGTCCCTCACCTTCAGCGGAGGGGCCAAGGGACTGCGTGACATCTTTGGGCGTAGCAAAGATGCAGAAAGTACGTTGTTGACCCTATATTGTGGGGGGGGGGAGCTGAAAAAGATCATATTAGGTTCACATCCTTTTAAGGGTCTCTAAAGGGTAGAAGCAAGGTGGGGTTTCTTCACCTATCTACAAAATGTCAGTTCCTGAGAATGTCAGTGTGTCAGAATGTCAACATTATAACATAGTGAGTAGAAAGCTTAGAAAACTCAAGTCAGGACTAAGTTGGAAAAGTAAAGAAATGCTCATCGTTGTGTTTTTGGGATGCATGAAATTGGTGCCAGAAGTATCTAATAGCAAATAGGGCTACAAAGTCTTGTAGAGGATTACAAAAATACCCTTGAAGCAAAGTAGCAATATATCAAAGAGCTCCAACCATAAAAGACTCGATTAACACACTGCAATAAAAACTAGGCTCAAAAACACAACTGTGGAAGTGATATTTCGTCCCCGCTCAAACCAAAACTAAAAATAATATTTATTTGTTTGTTTGTTTGAATCTCAGACAAAAACATGCAATTATCCCAATCATTTCCATGCAAGTGCCACACCAACCTAAGTCATTTTTACCACCTCTGTATCAACACCATAAATAGAAATGGTTTATTATTGCATAACTCGTGGTGGCAACTGCATGACAGAATACAAATGAGCTGTACTGATAGAGACAATGTGGCAAAATATAAATCTTGGTCCAGACTTTGGCTTGTATGAACTGAGCGTGGCTCTAGCGATGTTCCATGCTAACGTGACCGATTGATAACATGTTAATAAAATGCTTCACTCCTCTCTCCTTGGTTGCAGCTAAGCAGACTCAACAGCGTGGTGTGAATCTAAACCTGAGCAGGGTGATGGGGGTCAGTGGGGTGACGTCCGCTCCGGCTAGTCCGTCCCGGGACCTGAGCCGCCTTGTGCAGCTGCAGAGGGACAAGCTGCAGGTCCTGGAGAGTCGTCTGACGGGCTGTGAGGTGGAGCTCAGAGACTGGGAGGAAGCCATGGGCGAAGGCAGCCAAGTGAGTCCACACACAGAGGTTAGGGGCGTACTTTAGTGCCTATTCAGCCTAAGCATTCACAAGAGAAAACTGCACTTTTTTACCTCTAGGATAAGGATAAGGCTGTACAATTAATCACATTTTGTCCTTATTAAAGATTCTTGATGCTTTATTAAATAGCTTAAAGTAACTATTAAGAGTCATTTCTTCCACAGCAGAGAGGAAACCTGGAGGATGAACTGGCCCGCCTTGAGCAGCAGGTGAGGAGGAATGAGGCGGAGATGGAGGAAGAGGAATTCTGGGAAAACGAGCTTCAGATCGAGCAGGACCATGAACAACAGCTCCGCACGCAGCTTACCGAACTCCAGGGAAGAGTGCGCGACTGTGAAGCCAAACTGACAGAGTATCTCACACATATAGAGGTGAGAGATGTATTTTAAACTGGATACCACTCGTGAACTGTGTGATTTACATTGTTTTTATGTTCTGTGCTGTTCAGAACATGGAGACGAACCTAGAGCAGGAAAGACAGCAGCACGAAGCGGAGGTCAACCAAAGGATCAATCAGGAAGAGGTACAAAAACACCGGACATAATGCAATGAAAATATGTTAGACTACTTAAATGTACTTCCAAAGTCATTGCAGTTTTTAAGACCTCCATTAATCCACTGTTGTTGCGTGTGACAACTGAGCATTTGTCTCGGGGGTTCACCACAGACTGATCAAGTATTGAATAATTAATTTTCCCTAATCACTTCAGTTCAAATAGCTTTTCCAACTTTGCAGGATTCTCAAACACTCAATAATCCTCATGCGCCTCAGTGCATCAACTACAGGCCTCTAAAAGTATGACAAAATATTAACATCTTCACAATCCTCCAACAGTGTGTTATTTAATAGAATATACTTGGGTTGTCAGACGTGATGCATTTATTGTTATTTGGCAGTGCTTTATCCTTCACAATTATCAAACAATGTATTGGACAACCAGAGATTTAACCAGTGCTTCCAACATCCATAATCAGAAGCCTCAAATACCACTTCCACTGGCTTCAAAAGTGTGTATTACTGTGAAAAGTTGATTATTGGAAGCATAATGAGCTGTGCTGGATTTCTTCCTTGTAATTTTCAGGTCCAGGCTCAGTTGGAGAAGGTTCGAGCCGAGCTGGAGGTTCAGAGCCAGCACACTGCGCGGCTGGAGAGCAGCTGCAGGGCACTGGAGCGCTCATTCGCCCAATCCGGCAAAAGATTACAGGTCGGACTCTATTTGAGTATTTTATTTTGTTTATTTCACTTTGCCCTCAGCAGACCTTGTAGGACTTTTAAGTATCCTCTTGGTGTTTGGCTTAAAACTTCTGCATCTTATAGACTTAGAAATGAGAAAGTACAAAAAAAAAGTGAAGGTTTAAGTTAGCGGGTTGTCTCTGCACAGGTGGGAGCATAGAAATCTAAGCTCATTAAGTTGTGGCCAATGAAGCAGGCTTTAATCTCTGGCTGGCGGCGATAGGCCCGGATACTTGGAACGGGATGTACAGAGTAAAGGGGGTCCGGTGTGGTGGGTGTGAGACACATGAGGTGATGAGAGAGAGCGGGAGGGGCACTGATTAGAGAAAGGCCTTAATAAGGATACAAACACTCGCCTGAAGTTGCGGAGGATCAAACTATTCTGTGTTTTTGGATGTCCTGGATGTGGTGGCCATGGAGGATTTTTTGGCTCAAATAGGGGGGGCCATAGGGGATTTGTCTTTGTGAACAGGCATCAAACATACTTATTTTTAACTGACTCAAGGCAGGTCTTCAGAAGCACAGTGAATACAATCTAGTCTTTTCAGCTGTTTCCTTTTAGTAGTCAAATCAGAGAATGATCTATTTCCATTTGGCCTCTCACATCAAGTTACTTTAAGACCTTTTGTGCAATACTGTTAGAGTTTAAGACAAAATGAAAATAAATATATGTTGTGATTGTAGTTACAGCATTACTAAATATGAAATTACTGTGATCCTGTTAAAATGCAGTAGTAATTGGAGGCCACTGTCCTATATATCACAGTGGTGTTAATGTGCTGGCGTTTTGTGTCCCAGGAGAAGGAGCAAGAGCTGGAGCAGCTGACTAAAGAGCTGCGACAGGTCAACCTCCAGCAGTTCATTCAACAGACTGGTACCAAGGTCACCGTGCTGCCCGCTCAGCCTGCACTGGAGAACAACGGCACGTACACACAACCATACACACAAATACTCACACATATGCACTATCCTTCTAACACCTTCAGAGACTACTCCAGCCCCACCTGCCTCCTTCCACCAGGCTGGGTTTCATAGATAATCTCATTTCAAGGATATACGCCACTGTGTGTAATGCAGTCTCAGGTTTGTACACAGTGCCACCTTGTGGTTGTTTAGAGACTGAATTCTTTGTGTCCACATTTCATGGTTAGGATCATTTTCACAAGGTTATTCACTTTTCTGTATCTGCAAGATACAAGCAAGGGAGTAGACATAATTGTTCATAATTGAATACCTAAACACTTACATAATAATAATAATATTAATAATAATAATAATAATAATAATAATAATAATAATAATAATAATAATACATCGTTTTTATATGTAGCGCTTTTCTCAAGACTCAAAGACGCTGGGACACACTGACAGAGGTGTGGCTGCCAGCCTGTGCCTGCGGTGCTTCCGAACAAACACCAATCACACAACATTCATTCATAGGCAATGTGGGTTAAGTATCTTGCCCAGGGACACAACGACAGTATACGCTCGGGCAGGGATTCGAACTGGCTACCCTCTGGTTGCAGGGCATAAACATAAAAATCAAGACTATTTGTTTTCGAAGATCTAGTTCAACTTCAACAACACATTAACAATGCATTAAATCTGATTTTTTTATAGGCTAAAATTTTAAAATATATATTTTTTGTGACATGTTTTAATCATATTCCCCATAAGAACATCTACATTTTAAGATATTACATTATTATTCTGTAAATGCAGTGTAATAAGGTCTGTCTCTCATCATCCCTTAATTCTGCAGAAGTGGAGTCTGGCTCTTTGAAACGCATGGGCTCCTCTCGTCTCTTACCCAGTGACCTGCGCACTCTTCAAAGTCCCGTCTCCTCCAGCCTCAACCCTGAGGGCATCTATGTTTGACCAGGGCTTGTCTGGGACACCCCCTCAGGCAGTGGGGCGGCCTGCTGGTACCATCACTGTTATGTGCCAATGGAAAGCCTTTAAATCCACTCCATGAACCACGCTAATGTTCAGAGTGCAGCCAGTGAGAAAAGAACTTTAGAATCACCACATGTGGAGGTGGAATGGACTTAGGCTCCATGCAGTTTGGCCTAAAGGAGACATCTCTGCACTGCTCCCATCTCCACTCCATACACAGACTAAAACTGATGTCAACATCCATGTGCAAACATTCTGGTCTAATAGACAACTTTCTGACTCCTAAAACCAGCATTCACTCATTTGTTTACCGAGGACTTCAGAGATGCTATGGAGCAATTTGCCCTGAACTGCAAGAACAGGAAACAAATGAACAATGTTGACAGACACCCAAGAAACATGTGCAATGAGCATAGCCATATGTGGTTGCCTTACTGGTCTGAAACCCAGATGTCTAGAATGCTAAAAAAAATAAAATAAATAAAAACTCCAGGTAGATAACTATGCGCCATAAAAATGATCAAAATCTTCCCATTAATTCAGGTTCAATCCCCTCAGTCAATGTAACTGATGTCACGATTACTCAGCGGCACTGGCTCAGCACTTTTGTTTGGTCCATATCAGTTTGATTGAAACATATGTGACTCATATTTCCTAACACATAAATGGGAAAATCTTCACCTGCTACATTTCACACAAAGAAGCAGAAGACAAAGCAAATTCAGTGGGCAGAGCTACAATGCCGTGACTTTTTTGGTGAAATAGTCTGGCAGCCTCACTGTTCATCTTTGTTTTTTGCTTCACACGTCAACACTTTCTCTACTACTTTGAAAAGGGAGCAATGAGTCATAAGAGTTTGTAGTATCCAGACCCACCACTAGGGGGCAACATAACATATATAACTGTACACTCCCTTCTGCATCCTTGCTCATCCTTTGGATTGTATATGTTTTTTACCAAAGCCTTGTGCGTTTTGACATGCCACTGTGTGTTCATGAAGCAGGGATTTATAGCAGGCTCTATTCATCATCAACTTAAAGATGTCTTTTCTAAACCAAAGCTAGTGATAGTGTTTGTAGTTAGATGAATGTACAATTTCTGTGTATGCAAAATGAAGCATAGACCACTCAAACAGTAGTAGCATCTAGGGTTGTCACTGTTTATTGTGGCTATGTGTCATAACATTGAGGTTAAACAGTATGTTTAACTACAGTAAAATATTCTTTCAAAGGGGCCATATTATGCTGGTTTTTTTCTTTTTTTTTTTTCTTTTTTTGCAATTGGAAACAATTTCACTTCACTACTATAGCCAGTGCAAACTATAGAAAATATAAGCAGAGTGGCATTATTTCATCTAACTATGTACAACTATGTACAAAGGTGAAACCAAACCTTTTCAGCTCTTGAGAGGGTCAGCCTTTCAGCATTAAAGAAAACCAAATCAATAAGTATCCCACATTTTTGACAAGGAAATAACATTGGTAGAAACCTCAGCCAAGTCAAGATAGCATATTAGTGTCTTTAAATACGAAAAGTCCTTAAAATGGACACTTCTTCAATATAAACTTACCAGTACTTGTCTTGCATTAACTATTTTTCTTGTCACAAAAGACTAGGTTAAGGAGATCCAGTTTTTGTGGGAGCCGACTGACACAAACTGCATTGGAAAAGGCATTGTTCTGCTGCTGTGAATGTTTAATGAGCAAATCCGTTCTTTTTCAAGCGCTTCGAAGCTCAGCAGTGTTGAGATAAAAAAAAAGAAAAGAAAAAATAGAGGGTTTTATGTCTTTGCCAAATTATTCTTGACGAAAAAGTTAATTGACACAAGAAGCAGTGGTTTCCCTCGCTAGACCCATATTCTCTCTCTTTTGGTATGCAGTACTGTCACCATGGCAACAGCCTCTAATAGAGGAATCACAAGTTTTAAAATATAATATAATGGCATGCCTTACTTACTGAAGATGAAAAAATGTAAATGATATTGACATATCACATGAGACTGCGGACTATTTTTGAATTTCCAAGTGTGAAAAATGCAGAGATTTGTAGTGAGGCTGCTGTGTCGGTGGTGAAGGCAGCTTTGTGTGTGTGTGTGTTTGTGTGTGTGTGTGACTGGGGTACTGAACAACACTTCATCTGGCTTTTCTTATAACTTGTTTTGTTTCTATTCCCTGTTGACATTTAAACATTAGACCGGCAAAACAAATGCATATTATTCTTGCTTTTTATTTATCTCCAGTCTGAAATAGCAGCGCAGCAGTGACACCACAATTTTGTCCACTCACACACTACTGGCTGTAATTGGTTTGTCTTGAGCCATTAGTGGGTGCTTTTTAATCCAAGTGCATATCCAAATAAGATGATGGAGCCATTATGGAAGCGGCCGTCAAGTGGATGTTAAAGTAAAAAGCCGTGATAAAAAAAATGCTTGCCCAGGAATATTTCAAACAAGAAGACGCGGCGTGAGGGCCGGACAAAAGTGGGTTCAAAGTAATTACGGATAAAATGCTTTTATGACGTCTCGAGCCGTTTGACAAGTTAAATCGTGTTTTTACTCCCCATTCAGATAGCAGTAGCACAGTACAGTGGGCTGTGACTCGAGATAAAAGCAGCTAAAGTAGTGGTTTGATCCAAATGGTGAAGGAGAGTGTTTGTGTTGTCACTTAACATTGTTTACACATGATCATTCACTGTTAACACGCCAGCTACATTGCATTTACCGATACGACGTTTATATGAATATCTTATTGCCATTTTATTTTGTATTGCTTATCTTACAAAGGCATATATGTTCTCTTTTGGTCTATGGTTTGTATCAGGCTTTCCATTAAAAGCAAATGTAAAATGTATAAATAATCGACTCAAGGTATATTTAAAACACACCAGAGATTAATAAACTGCTATACATTGACAAATGTGTGGGATCTTTTTGAACGTAACGCTCTCAGATAGTATGGTGGCAGTGTAGTTAGCACTATTGCTATTACTATTTAACCCTAACACCCTGGACCCTGCTGCAAATAAGATGGTTACTATCAATGGGGCTTTCCTGATCAAATAAAGGCCAAATAAAAATACAATTTAACTGTAATTCATGGTCCAAACTTTTGTAAGGCTCACATAGCAAAACCACTAGATGTCAGTGTTTGGGTTTGAGACTTCTAATTGGCAGGAAGTTGTTACTGAAGAGGATATAAGGAGCACTCAACCAGGAAGTGGACTCATAATGGTGTTCATGGCTCAGTGACTGATAGATAGTTACACACTGCTGAGGATTGTAGTGAATCAAGTTGTGGCAGTGCTACAGGATATAGCCAAGTCCAAGGCAGAAGAATTTGAAGTGTAAAAATGGACAATTGACAATGTGTACCATAATAACCAGATATGACCATATTATATCGTTTTCCCAAGGATGACTCAGTAAATGGTGGACCTGTTTTTGTCAAGTCCGAAAAGTGCTAAAAAAAAACTAAAAAGAAAGCCCAATGGGCCACACTGAAGGAGAGATTATTTGGGAAGAGGACAATCGTTAGTTTGTTGGAGATAGGGATCGAGCCCTCCCCCAGACGACACTAGACATGTCACACAATCACCTGTGTGTAGCAACAACACTCTCAATGATGCTAATGCTCTTAGTTTTTTTGGTCACAGCATTTCAAGAGACATGGAGTGTTTTTCCAGGATGTGTTTTGTTAATTTGCCAGAAAACATTAAAAAGCCATGTTTGTCTTTGTATTTTTTAAGAAAACATCAGTCGATAATACAGTTATCGATGTGTCTGGATCACTATCTGGATCCATCTTGTGTAACATTGTGAGTGGTCTTAACCAAGGATTAGTCAATACCAGTGTGAATGCCTCCTTCTGCAAAGTCCTATAAGGCAGCATATGTTGGGAAATTAGTCTAAACAATCCCCTCTATTGATCCAAGTATGTTGTATTTATTATATATGGCCTTTGAGACTCAACAGCTAGAGCAATAACCAACTAACTAGATATCTCTGATTAGATTGTAGGCACTATTTTCACCAATGTGAAATAGAGCTAATGTTTGGGGGAAGTCCTACTCTTACATCTATAGGTATTGTGGAACTATTTTGCTCTATATAAATAATACCCCTTCAGAAAAGGTTCCAGGTTTCTTTCCAAGGAAAAGCTGCATGCTAAAGTAGCTGTTGACCTTCTGTATTTTCAGTGCTTGAAAACAACTTAATTTTTAATGTTTTTGAATTGCTAACGCCCTGAGACGTGCCATTCTTCTACCGTATACTTCTCAAGTCAGAACACTGTCAGGATCTCTTCCTCTGGCCGACAGGTTTGTGCTTAGACACCAGTAAAAGTTTCCCACAGTCAGTCTCACTTTAGATGAGCACTTTTGATAACTTTTGAGAACTTTGCTTATCTCATTCTTGGGGCTACAAGTCATTTGTCTCCTGGTTGCCCCTTGTGTATACCAGTTGTAATGGCTTAAATGGAGCTGAGAGCTGGGTCAGGGGGCTCTGATTACATCGCTGACCCACCTCACACCAGATCATACTTAAGATTTAGAGGCTTAAACACATCCATCCAACAGGTTGCACTGTCATCATCTGCCATAGTTACACTAACTGGCCACTTTATTAGGTAGACCTACTTTACCTGCTCATGAGTCAATCCGCCCTCAGTTTAGAAATTCTTTTATGATGTTCTTATATGACATTTTGAACTAAGCATCATAACGTAGGTGAATGATTCCAGTGGCGTTGTAGTTGGTGGCATGTTCTGCAAGTATTTTAAAATCAGATCAGACATACAACCAAAATAATGTTTTGAACATGGACATATCTTTTTGCTGATAACCACAGGTCTGTTACCACTATCCCTGAATGAACAAGATAAGAAAACTTACCACAGCCGCAGAAGATCACATGGGGTGCCAATTTATTAGGAACAAGGTCTAGCTAATAAAGTTGTGAGTGTATTTGTCATTTTAACTTTTGGCGAACAGTGCATTATACCGTGTGTCTCATTAGGGAATAGAAATAACCAGTAAGTGACAGCAGCTCTTGGGCACCCGCCAAGCCAGCAGCTATTAATATAGTTTTTCATTTTTTTTACAAACCTCTAAGACTGTTTAAGCAGTGAATCAATGTAATATACCGCACTGGATTATAAGGCGCACTGTCAATGAATGGTCTATTTTCAAACTTTTTTCATATATAAGGCGCACCGGACCATAAGGTGCATTAAGCGAAACAAAACCAGACAAGTCAGTCAGTCAAATCTTTATTAAACGCATTCAAAATAACTCTCAACATTGTTCAAACGTTAATGGGCGTATTCACAATAACTTTCAACCTCGTTCATTTATAACACGTAAAAATGATATGGCCATTTTGGGGTCATATATAAACACTAATAATAATACACTACTAATATTCCGGTGAAGCATAGTACCGGTATGTATTACTCTGCGACGCTCCTGACTCCCGGAGATTTGTAGTTTACCGAAGTCCGAAAACATTTTGATGGAGCGCCTTGAACGCCGTGTGACACAAAATCACTTGGAGGTCAGTAAGCACAACCAGAATTAATCCATATATAAGGCACTCCGGATTATAAGGCGCACTGTTGGTTTTTGAGAAAATTAAAGGCTTTTAAGTGCGCCTTTATAGTGCGGAAAATACTGTACATGAAGAAAATGTAACAATGACAGTGCTCAAACCCTGAATCTGGTAGTTCAGGGGTAGATGCTTTTGGGCAACTTGGGTTTTACATCTCTCCAAAGTTAACAAATCTACAAAAAATATGGTGATCAAGGTTAAGTATGTTTGACCCAACATTCTGAATTCACATAAAAAAGATCATTTTTTCTTGCATAGCCTGAATTCATCTTTAAAAACTTTACCAAGAGACAACAACGCAATCTTTTTGGCTGAGGTAACCTGGGAATATTAGTTTAAAATGTGACACTTTATCTCAATAGAAAGATATATTAGTTATATGGAGAGTTGTCACCTGTTTGTTGGCACACTCCCACTTGTTTTCAAGCTTTATAGTGTCTTCCTTTATCTTTTGCACCACTGATTCAATCACCCAGTCGTCACAAGGCCCTGCAATAACATCAAAGCAGTTCAGTTTATCTGAAGAATATCTGTGCCGCCTTGTTGGTGACATGACTTTAGTGAGAGGGAATAAAACTCAGGAGTAAAGCTATGGCAATAGAGAGCTGCACATGCACAATATATGGAAAATGTATCACAATATCAATGCAGTTTTCATATCTCAGGAAACTAAATATATGTAATATGGTTATGACAAAAATGTACGCTAATAAAACTGTGCAGTGGCCACTATTTACTTTGGTTTGATCTTTATGTACAGAGACATTAAGCTCATAGAGACAGAGATACACTATACCAGATTATAGCTAAAGAGCCAGTTTACATCCATAGTCCCTGGTTTACAAAAATCAATTCTTGGTTTAACCCACGTTTGGAGCTGGCTTAGTCCTGGTTTGGTCCTGATTTAATCCTTAGGTTTTGATCTTCTATCTCTGCTTGAATTCGCATGAATAAATAGAACTGATCTTACCACGACCTTCCTATTACTTTGTCAGCTTCCCCAAATCACCATATTATTGCAATAATCAACGCAGGTATTGCATATTGCCACATTTGTCCACCGATCTTGTGCAGCACTATGATAAAGCACCTTGTGAGTAAAGTGTTAGCTGTGATAGGAATGAATAATAGTCTTACACCTATGATTCATAATTACTTCACCTTAATTTCTACATTATGATGCAAATGTTGTACCTTTAGAAAGATTAAACAATTGTGTTAGAGATGAGTTATAGTAGTGTCTGAAGATTGATTAAGCTTGTGTATGTGTGTTCGTGCCACAGCTCGAGCCATGGCTGCTGCTGTCATTAAATAGCCCCTTGGCCCCACTCCTGAATTTGTTTATTCTGCACTGGGCATGGGAGTTGGTGGCAAACAGATGGGCATCCATGAATTATGGAAATGACGGGCTTTGATTAACCACCACACACTCTGCTGGATAAAAGTAGCGCTGCGGCTGCCAACTTTGTGTGGTGCACTGGGCCGGGCTGTCACTCATTTAGAGATCTGATGGACTTGATGCCTTAGGGATGTTCCTCACGGCTGCTATTCAAATACATATAAGATTAGTTTATCCATCTATCTTCCTCATGTTAGCATTGGGTGTTCCAAGTAGCTGCAGCCAATCTTTGCAATGTTGGGCTTGCCGTTAGAGATGTCGTCCCTCAATACAACTATTCAACTACATAATTACTCGGACCAGAATTTCAAAGTTCTAGGTTTTTTACAACAATCTTAAAGAATTCACAAAAATTCTTGATCACTGGGTAGTGCTAGGTCCGCTCCATTGATCTATTGTGGCTGAAATGATTATCTTTAGTCCTATCTCGGAACGGCCAACTCAATGAAGAGATGTAATGGACGTGATGTCATAGGGTTCCTCACTGCTGCTATTCAAATACTACATTCATTCATCTATTCTCTGTTTATTCAGAGATCACTCATGGCTAGCGCCGATCTGAACTTAGAGCCTGAGGCAGTTGCATGGCCACTATTCAAAGACATACTGTACACTGACAGACAATTATTTGTTTCATTCATTTTTAGCTTCACCACTTTCCATTCATCTTATCTTTGGATGTTACAAAGCTGGAAAGAACCCACAGTAACACAGGGAAGACCACTCTGGAAATGTACACCCCATAGATAAGATAGTTTAGTTGTTTTATCTGGCGTAATATCTTTTTTTGTATATTTGACCAAAGGTTAATAATGCTGTTACTGGGTTTGCAAGATAATAAAGTAACCCACTCAGACACAAGGGTATAAAAAAAAGAACTTGTGGTATAATTTTATTTTGGCCAACCAACCTTTGGCCCAGTGTTACTGCTGACTTGCATATACTGTGAAAACCACTTGTATAAAGTTGCCAGAGCCACAGTTGCACCTATGGGCTGCTCTACCCCATATGCATTTATATAGAAAGATCTGATGCTTTTTATCTAGCTTGAGGTGTTCTCACAAGATGTCAGTGCTCCAGCTTTCAGTTAGTCACACACAGAGGTGGGTAGAGTAGCCAATAGCGTTACTCAAGTAAGAGTATCGTTACTTCAAAATAATGTTACTCAAGTAAGAGTATCGTTACTTCAAAATAATGTTACTCAAGTAAAAGTATCGTTACTTCAAAATAATGTTACTCAAGTAAAAGTAAAAAGTAGAAAAGTACTGGTGAAAAAACTACTCAAATACTGAGTAACTGAGCGTCGTTATTTGTTTGATTTTGTGGTAATCTGGCAAAATAATTTAAAGATAATAAACAGATTTTGATATTTTCAAAAGATAAACTAAAAACATAAATAATATTTTTGAAAAAATTAAGGCAAAATGAACAGAATTTCCACATCATTCCATTTTTCACATAAAGCTGTTCTTACATGACACACAGAGGTGGGTACAAGTACTCTTACTCTTTCTAGATTTACAAGATTTTATTCAAGTAAAAAGTATTGTGCAGTAAAACTACTCTATGGAGTATAATTTATTTAAAAAGTTACTTAAGTAAATGTAACTAACTAGTACTACCCACCTCTGGTCACATAGTGCAGCAGTATATTGTGAGCTGACTGCATTTTATCCATTAAAATGATGAATGTGCTGTTTTTGGGGAAACCATCACTTACTTTAGTGATTTTGAGGCAATACGAGGTGAAGGCCCTATTGTCTCACTACTGCTTCGGCTTCCTTACACACACACACACCCCATACTCCCCCTACAGGCGATGACCAGAGTTAAATTTTGACTGTCAACATTATAAATCGCCCATTTAATGACCCTATATCTTCTTGTCTTATTTATCTCATTTAAACACAGTCGGTGCTGAAAAAGATGAAAACTTGAGACATTAGTATTCAGCAGTGACAGTGGTGAACAATAAATCATCTCGATCATCACTGTTTAGTCCTTAAGTAACTTTTATAACAATGAAGCGTCTCTAAAGTGTTTAATCAAAGCTCGGGTTAAATTTGTTGGGAAGAGCAACCAATTATCTCCAGTTTTTGGCCTTGCGCATGTCGCCACCACCTACGCACACACATGTAGTTATATAGACAAGTGGCATCTCAAAGTCCCTGTCCCCGGTCCACTCACATAAATGAAGAAAGACAGCCTTATTCCGGGGCTGAGGCGGAAAAGCAATTAAAAAGGAATTAAGGGTGTGCTGGGAGAAATTGGATATGATACCAGACGCCTATTGTAAATGTCACCGTTATTACCGTGTTGTTGTTTTCCACTCATTCCTTTGGCCGCCGCCTTGGCTATTTCCAGGATTGACAGGAGTGCCTAAACTCTGCTTGGCCATTTTAATGAAGATGGTTCTTACATTGCACTGGCTCTTGGTATGGGTGAGCCAAGGTACTTACTCTACGCTCATTAATATCACTTTTAACAGGCTGTATAGCAAAAACTACTCTGCAGGCCTGTTTGTGAAGCTCGATTAAAGTGGCCCAATAATGCTAAATCTATGTTTCTGAGCTTTTCAGCAATGTTATAATGTTATATTTGAATCAGAAATATACCCAGAGTTTGCATTGGCTTTGTAAGTGGCATGAGACATGCACCTAATGTGGGAAAAATGGTGATAAGGGGCCCCGCAGTGCAGGTTTTCCAAATAGGTCTTAAAACGGAATTGAACTTTATTTTGATCTTTCACATAGATTCAAAAGTTTTACCTGTTTGTACATCAGCATTTGTTGCAGGAATATACATATAACTGCTACACCTTCACTGTCTTTTTACCATTTTTTTTTACTATGTGGATGATTACCTTTCACTTCTATTTGAGTAACATCCTCTTGAAATAACAATACTTTTATTTATGGGGGTATGGGGGTGGCCAAAAGAGTGAAAAGGCTTTGATTAGAATAGATCAAAGCCAAAAACAGTGATGATGTGACCCTTAAACAGTCACTAAGTTGCTTTGTTCTATTTAGGTATTTTTGACGTAACAAAATACTTACTCTGTATACTCTAACATACCGACCTTTCCATTCATTAAGATCAGTTTGACCGCTGTGGCAGAATAGTGAAAACCCACACACGTCTTTTACCTGTGTCTATAGCTCATTTAACACCATTGTGTCAATGCTATGTGAGGTAATGGCTACTCTGCTGCTGGTACATGGCTCTAATTGTGATTTCCCCTTGCACTGAATAGGAGTGCTGATTGGCTCTGACATTACCTAATGGGATCCCTGATAAAACAAACAGCCAGAAAACACTAATGTTACGCTTTCTATTGACATTATTACGGCACATTTAAAAATTTACATGAGACAATGTCAGGGGGAAACGTGGGAACAGGAGTAAGGCATTAACCAACATCTGCTCAAATCAACACCACAATGGGCTGATTACACACACAGACACGCCAACGCTACCAAAAACATTACCTCCTCCCTTGGTGGAGGTAATAAGGAAGGTGGGTCAAGTGTCTTGCCCAAGGACACAACAGCAGTATAAATTGGTTGGAACAGGATTCGAACCACTAATAAAAATCACCTGAGCCACTGCTGTAAGAAACAGTTGAGGTTAAGTCACAAATTACAGTGAACATAATTCGCATGTGTCAAAATACATGTATTAATAATGTTTCTCTAATCGATCTATTTACAGGATAATCTGATGAGTGTTAAATGTAGTAAGTCTAATAATAAACCATTGCATCCCATTCGAGTGCTACAGTGTAAATCCCTAATCTGGGTTGATACTCTATGGGTTAATAATAACATCTCAGACTTTCTCATTACAATCAGTCATGGATTATTCACTCAAACGGATATCGGCCTGGAAATAGGACTTTGGCGACAAGCAATTTCAATTTCCAGTTTAGGCTGTCAGTGGAAAACATAAGACGTGATTGTGATAGTGAAGGCATTACTGTAAGATTTGTTAGACCTGGGGTGAATACGGCTGGCTGTACCTGTAATGTGCAAATGTCTTGTTTTATCACTCTTTAATTCTCCCACAAGACATATCCGCCCCACCCGCCGTCTGGACTTAAACGGTTTGCCATTCCCTTCGCATCCCGCTAGATTTAGATTTCTAAAATATCCTCAGAGAGCGTTTTTCCGCCTTGTGCTTCAAATTCATGCAGACTTTCAGAAGTTCAGCTCCAGTCTGGTGCTGCTGGGCACTGGAGCGGCCCAGGCCTTAAATGGATTCCTAAAGGCAGCACAGAGCAGTTTGTGGAGGGGCTCTCACTGTTGCTCATTCATTTTCACACATTGACATCGCCACAGTCCTCAGTGCAATCTCACATTGGAAATTCAACTGAGAGAGACTAGTGATAAGTCCAGCTAGTCCATTAAGCACCACGTGTGTGTGTGTGTGTGTGTGTGTGTGTATGCAGGTTTCTCAGCTGCCTTTGTTCTCACACTTCTGCCTTACAGTCTGTCTGCTGCTCTCTTCATGCTGCTGTATAATGGACGTGGGTGACAGCCACATCTGAAGTCAAGAGATGAAAGACATCATTTACAAGTAGGTGTCTGCTCTCTCTCTCTGTGTGTCTATCACACACCGGTGCACACACTCACGCTTCACTAAGTGTGCCAGCAAATTCAGAAATTTACTTTCCAAAGTTTGCTGCAAAGTGTTTGCAGTAAATGTGCAAAGATTGCACATGGTTATTTATCTTTTCATTTGCATTTACTAAATCTGTTGGTGCACATGGTGACCTTTAAGGATTCAGGATTTCATGTTTGAGATCCACAAAATTCAGATAAATAAACACTATTAAAATGCATGTGTGTGTCTTGGCTATCGAAGTTAGCCTCATGAAATGAAAACATTTAGTAAAATTACTACTTCTTTCTTCTTGGTTGCTAATTTAAAATTTGGATGTTTAATTAGGCATATATTTTCGCACTGGATGCCTTTTGAATGCAGCCTCAAACATTTATCTGCGTTTGGGACTGGCACAGTACTTTGACTTGTGACCAATCACTAATGACAATATTCCATCATCTCCACACTATGCCTTCTGTTTAATTTTATTATTATGAAATTAGAAATACTGACTATTATACAGAATGAGTAATTACTTTATTGCCAAAACGATATCTTCTATTATGGATCAATGCCTTATCCTTACCCTCTTTAGACGCACAGGACCGTACAGAAATATACTTTAATACAATCCATTATTCCAATACTGATAATTTAGGGCAAACTAAAGCCTTTATAGAAGCAGACTTTTAAAATGCATTATTACTTTGATAATCCTCTAATATGAGATGGCATTTACTTGAGGATATAGGCTTCACAGAGGGCAAAGCACCTGCATTATAAAATACTTTATCTTGCTTTTTCAAAAAATGATATTGGCTCAGTTAATTTACAGTCACAATAAAACTTTTTACATATGGATCTTTGTAGCCCAATATGTTTTCATTTTGAAGATGATGTTTTAACGAGTGGTCCATTAAGATACTGCCTTACTATTATCTCAAACCAGTCTGGCATCAACAAGGCATTTTCACCCAAAGATCTGCCACTCACTGGATAGTCGGCCTTTTTTTAAACCATTCTTTGTAAAACTATGTCATTTTCAAACTGACTTAAATCACCTTTCATTTTCACATGAGTATTATTTGCTATTTGAGTTCCCAAAAAGGTAATAAAGTGGTCAGTGAGTGAATTGTCTCACAGGTTACAACTGTGTCAATCTTATTCTATTGTTTTATCTGCTTAACACAGGCTTAAAGATACAGTATTACTCTTCATCCAACATGCCTTATTGTGGTGCTGTCAATCGATACATTTTTTAATCAGATTAATCACACCTTTGGGCTGTGATCAATCACAATTCATTTTAAAATGAGCTTTTTTGTGATTTAAAAAAATAAATATGTGGGGCCCCAGATCACGCTACCACCCCTAGCCCCCTAAAGCTGCTATCGCTGCCCCTGCTCCAGCCGCACTGGTCGAGTCAGACAGTCACAGTGATACTTCCTCATCTCTACACAGGGCCGTTTGGGGACTGCAGACTGAATTTATTGCAAAATCTTTGGACAGGACATCTAGACCAGGGATTCCCTGGGGTCAGGACTCCCCGGGGGTCCCAAAGCCCCAGCTCAGGGTTACGAGATGATTTTCAGAAAAAAAATCTATAAAATTGCATGTTAGTGATAACAGTAGTGTATTTTTAAACAAGCCATGTAAATAAAAGAACCACATCAGCATTTAAAAAGCTTTATATATACAGTATATATACAGTAGGCCCTGAGCACATTTGTATTTTTTAACTTCTCCGGTGGACTAGGGGTCCCAGGTCTACCTTTCCATTATTGTGGGGGTCCCAGTCTGAAAAGTTTGGGAACCCCTGGTCTAGACTTCTGAAGTCTGTTTTTTTTGTGAGAAAAACATGGTTTAATATGTCGGGAGCAGCGTGTGTATAGAGCCTATTGTTTTCAATGGACCTATACTGAATCAGCTGTAGCTCTGCAAATATAAGAATTTTTCATCAGCTATTATGCCGTTATGAGCTTATTCATACTGTCAATATTTTCTTAGTAATGTATGTGATTCTCCACACTTGTCGGCCAAAACAGTAGTGTGATTAATCTACGTTAATTGATCAATAATGCGTCCATAATGTTTTATTAATCACATGTATTAACAAGTTATGACAGCCCTAGTTTGGTGTCATCATTTTTCACTACTCCTTTTCACCACAACCTGCCATGTACCCTGTGGCGTGCGCCGGGGTGAAAGGCAGACCTGCTCTGGTGTCAAACCCATGCACCTTGTCTGCGTGCCCTTGAGCAGTAATTGGTTGAATCCCTCCAGAATCTTGACTTCAGGACACAGAAATCCACGGCTCCCCAATCAGCCAGCTGTCAGTCATGCTGCCAACTAAACTAAAGCCTCAGATAACTAACAGGCTGCGATTGGGAATTTAGAGTTAGAGAGACATAAATCTTCTCGACAAGTTTGTGTGCTTGGCCAGGTAGTAGTTTTATAAGGCAAGGGCTACCACCAAATTGGATGATAGTGAGTTTGCCAACACAGCGGTAGGGGGAATCCACAATCCAATTTGGCTGTCATAGAATAGACAGCAAAAGGATATATGTGTGGTTTTCTCTTACCAAATATGTAGACAAAGTATACAGTGAAAGAGGTAGTGTTACCTAATGCAAATGGATTTAGAAATACTCAACATTCATTTGTTAATATTAAATGATTTGCTGATATAAACTTATTGGAAGGTCAGGGGCTTTATATTTAATTGAATAAACCTCCCTTGTAAATAAATGTGAAGAAGTCAGTGTGTATCTGTAAGTGTTAACCCTGCAAATAACTAGTCATTAGGGTGTACCAATCTATGACCCATTGTTGCTTGAATAGGTAAACAACAATACCTTATAATAAAGGTTCTCAAAAAGTCAAGGCAAGGGCAGTTTTTGTCACATTAAATAATCAGTTCAGAATTTTTTCTTTGTATCACTTGATATTTTGAAGGTTTTTTTTATTTCTTTTATATTTGAAAGTACATTTAACTTCAACTTTTACAGTGCAGAAAGACCAAAAAGGGGCATATGTGGGTTCCTGTTTCCATATATGTACAGTCTGACAAAGTCTATACTGAAGCCTAGTCATAAAAAATATTTCATATGCGACCCACTTTTCCTGAAATGTAGTTATTTATCCGCACACCCACGGATACTTCGAATAATGGGCTTTCCAATATGAGAATAATATAACTACATTTGACAATTCATGAAATATTGTGTTTCTCCCATTTGTCTTTCTTTGCACCAGCGGGAGGCAGAGTGAGCAGTGATGCATAGCCGCCCCGATCCATATAAAGCTCATTCATATGAAAAAAGGATATGTACATCTGATTGCTGATTGTTTTAGACGGCAGCATTTAAGACAATGAATCAAAAATATATATATAACGTGAATGACATTTCTGTTTGTAGTGTATAACAAAGCTTCTGGAGGAGTATTGCTTTGTTTGTGCCTGCGCGCTGCACCATTTTGTAAACATTAGGGACATTTCATTTTGCCGTGAATCATCATATATTATTAGAGAGCGTTGGGTCAGGAAAAGGAGGTATTTTCATCTTGATTGCCTGAAATTGCAGATAGAACAGGCTTTCTTGTTTATATCTCTGGGATTGGCTAAAATAATATAATGAAAGTTGAACATAACAGAGAGCCTGGGCCAAACTGGCCGAGACATTATGGCTATATTGATCTTTCAGAGCACCACTAAACACATCACATCAAACAAGGGGAAGGTGGGAGAAAAACGGGATAAACTGGTGGGAACTGAATCGCCAAACTTCTATTAGTCCACATCAGCACCAAAAATTAGACCTGGATGTTGATTTTCTCTTAAATAGATACTGATGATTATGAATGAGTACATTAGAGAGACAGCTCAACAGAGAGGCAAGATTGGGATTATTTGGGCAGGTACAGAGGAGGGATTGTAGCTAATCTTGGTAAAGAAGATACTGGGGTTGCAGCCAAGATTATTATTTCTTGTGTCAATTAAAAGTAAAGAAGCAGCCATACGGGTGTGACTTTAAGAATAGCTAATCTGTATGCTAAGCGTGTGATTCCAGCACAGATCCTAAAACCTACCACCTACCTCTGAGGAAGTTTATTGGTCCTCCATGTCATGTTATTTCTGTATGTGTTCAGCATAATGTAGTCTTATATCCTGTTGCCTGAATACTAATTTAGACTATTTATTGGGTAGACCCTATACCAAAAAAGGCATCCGCTGAAGCCCACCTGCATCACATTTCTTCACCTTCTGTGTTCAGACGATTGCCTTCTTTAGAACTTGTAACATATGGATATCTGAATGAATGGTGTCTTTCTAGTATTTCTGACCTCTGGCATCAACAAGACAATTTCACCCACAAAACTACGAGCCACTTTATAGCAGGGGTCTCCAACCAGCAGCTTGTGAGCTCCCAACCACTTTTCAAATAGCTCTCCAAAGGGTTTATACATTTTACAAAAGCGTCAAAGTCAAGTTAGATTGATCGCCTGGTAAAGCAGTTGTTGTTTTAATACAAAAATGGGCTGTGGTCGCCAACATTTTATAAATCTATAGGTAAATGTTGCAGGAAAACAAGTTAGTTTTCTAATGTTAAAATAAGCTACACATCAGATAAATATTTCAAAACATGAGTAGCTCTCTGCCACTTTCATTTTGGAAAAGTAGCTCTCAGAGATGAAAACACCATTCGTTTTACATCTTAGACATGGCTGTGTGTGGAGAAACCCAATAGATCATCAATTTCTGAAACATCCCAAAAAACACGTAATCTATAACTTAAACTAGGCCTGTGCTGTCGTCCCCGACAGCAAGGTGTATATCGGTGAAACGGCCCCATACGTCTGCCCCATACGTCTGCCCCGTACGTCTGCTACAACTGGCACCAACGGGCACCTTAATCACTTTTTTGATTTGTCTGGATGAGGCAACTGCCATCATATTAGTCAGATGTGTTCAGGGCCGGGGGGTCATTAGGTATTTCAGGTTTGAGCCTAATCGGGCAAAGTATGTGCACGTTAGAGGCTGTCCAATATACCCGACCTCCCAA
>JAVQKC010072801.1:0-10710 GCA_036025475.1 Philypnodon macrostomus | reverse complement strand
AATTTGGACGATACAGATTCTGATATTTGAATTTCCAATTTGGCCGATACAGATTCTGATATTTTAATTACCAATTTGATTATGATATTTCAATTACCAATTTGGATGATACAGACTCTGATATTTGAATTACCAATTTGGCCGAGACAGATTCTGATATTTTAATTACCAATTTGATTATGATATTTCAATTACCAATTTGGATGATACAGACTCTGATATTTGAATTACCAATTTGACCGATACCAATTTGGCCGATACTGATATTTTGTAACCATGTTTTTGTGGGCTATGCTTTTTTTAAACCGAGAAATCTACACTTTAATTGTGTTTATACATTTTTTACTGGATCTTGACATCCTGAATTTACATTTTTCAGACTCTTTCTAACCCTAAATATGAGAAATTATTCTTTAAGAACAACAGTTTAACATCGTCATAATTGTAGATATTAGCCGATACTGATTTTGGGCCGATATATCTGTGCATCACTGAAAGTAGGTAATCTGTTATTATTTTTACTTTAGTCCCTCCTCTGGCCTCTACAGCAACATTTGAATTTGGCTGAAAATGGGAAAATATAACAGCAGTAATGTGGTTTGATGCCATCAGAGGAGAGAATGGTTTCGAGAAAGTCTTTTAGCTTGACTGGGTCGAAAACTCGAACTCAAATAACCCAAAACTAAGATCCGTACAGGACCACTTATGAACTACAACAACCTTGAAGCAGCTCAAGGGTCACAGGATCCATCTTAAAAGTGAGTTTAGTATCATGCATGAAGTACAGTTCAGTGGTGGTTCTGCTTTTAAACCAGCAAAAACACTCCCGACACTTGGGCTGCCTCTGCATGTCCATATTTGCATATCCTCTGACATGTTTGAAATCACGCGTGCTAAATTTACCTTGATAATGAATGCAGTCATGTCTAGTCAATGCAGTTTATATACAGTCATAAAAGATCTGTTTGGCCACTATGTACACCATTTTTTTTTATCCACCCAAGATTGAAATAATAGCAATAACTTTTGGACTGGAAATTGTGACTTCTTTGCCAAACAATACTCCGAGATAAGCCTCCAAGGAAGATAGCATATCAATCTTGGTGTCTGGATCTGGCTGCTGTTCTGTAAGTGTCATAGGCAAAGTATTTCACTCCTACATGGTATCAAATGGTGTAGATAAATATAAATGCGATCACACTTTTAGCTGGAGAATTGTGTTCTTCTTTAAGTAAATCAAATTGTGTCAAATTTAACCAAAAAGTGACTTTGTAAAGGCATATATTTGCATTTTGTATTCAGATGTACTGTCTGAAAGCCAGGCCAGGGTCTCACTGAGAAGTTGATGTTGGTGGTGGTAAACACAAAGGGCGTGTTGCCAGGAAAGTGGCAGTAGTGTTGGCAGACAGTTTGAGCAGGGACAACACACGGGAGGTTGTAAATTACCAGGATGCAGATCTGGTTCCCTCATCTGTATTCATGAACCGCTTTGGGATAACTATGTGGGTCAGTAGGCAATGCACAAGACATGTAGAAGTCATTGAGGAGCAAGTAACCAACAATGCTAGTATCATTGAAACTAAAGTTAAAATTAATTTCTTTTGTATTATAAATTATACATTTTCGGTGTGGATCTGGATCACCGCCTTGATCCAGGATGTTTCCAGCATCTTACCATTGTGACATACGCTCTTTGATTAGGTTAGTAGCCATCATCACCTGGATTAGCTTTGCCATTCTGAACTCAACATCACTTGAGTCAGTCTGGGATTGGCATTCAGGGACATAAAAATGTGAGCAACCGACTATAAGCAATGATAAAATGGTGGAAAGAATCTGTCCTTAATAAATGCAAACGTATACAAATGGAGTTTTGAAGGCAAATTGAGGCCGCATGACAAGTGTGTTTTTGCATTTTCTAAACTGATGAGCTATTTACTTTACATCAAGCCTTCAGATCTGCCTAAAACATTTGCACAGTACAGTAATTGTCTTTATCATTCACATGCAATAGTCAGTGGCGGATTTAGAGGTTTGGGGGCTCAAGGCGAACATGGGACGGGGGCCTCTGTATTTGACGCTTTTTAGTCCTACCTGAAAATTCTCTTGATTTGTCAGTCCGCAGCAACCAGATAGCTTAACCACACAGAGAAACAGGTGAGGTGAATATATTGACTTTTTTAATAATTACCAAGACATATCTATTTTAGGCTTCATTTATGCAGCAGCTGAGTGAGATAATTAGAGATGCTTGCTTTTCAATACACGAGTAACCTTTTGACCGTAGACACGTGGAGTCCATGCACATATTTGTCCTCCCCAACATGGCAACTTCCAACAAGTTTGAACAGCTCTGCTTCTCCTCAACTCCCTGAACCCAATATTTGTTGATAAGATGTCTAATCTCGAAGCCTGAATGTAAATAGGAGCTGCTCTGTGATTTTTTTTTTTATATATATAAAGCACTGACCTACATACCAAAGGCACTGTGGTATAAACCTGACTCAAAATAACTATAATTGTAAAAGTCTGGCTGCTACTTTTTTTCATTAAATTGAACTTCTGCCACTAATTGCTGTGCTTACAATCATTCTTAATTGATGCCTTTTATGCTTATAAGACTTGTATTTAAAATCTATTTTTTTAGAAAGATATATTCGAGTTTGGAAAATTAAGTAGATTTTTTTTTTATCAGATGTTGGACCAAGTAGTACTCAAAATTACCATATTTTCCGCACTATAAGGCGCACCGGACCATAAGACGTGTTCACAATAACTCTCAACATTGTTCAAACGTTAACGGTGTATTCACAATAACTCTCAACATGTCAAGCATAGTACCGGTATGTATTACTCTGTGACGCTCCTGACTCCCGGAGCTTTGTAGTTTACCGAAGTCGTACCAAAACATTTTGACACCTGAGCACCGTGACACAAAATCGCTTGGAGGTCAGTAACACAATCAGAATTAATCCATATATAAGGTGCTCCAGATTATAAGACGCACTGTTGGTTTTTGAGAAAATTAAAGGTTTTTAAGTGCGCCTTATAGTGCGGAAAATACGGTAAGTGAGAACCCACAGTAACACAGTTGTGACTCAGATTGAACCCACAACTCTGAGAGGCAAGACAGCTCACAAGAGTTTAATAAATCCACTGAATCACTTTTTTTTTTTAGATGTTACATTACAGCTATTAATGTCTTCATAAAACCTTTTAACTACAAATCCATAGTACATCGCATAGAGCATACATTAATTCACTGTATCACGATTCAATGAACTTTCCAGATTAACAGATTGTAATAGACCCTTTTCGAAATTCGGGGGCAACTGGAGGCAAGACCATAATTCATTTTCAATGGAGAAATTAGCATTAGCCACAAAATATGGCAAATTCAGATGGTTTTGACAAAAGACAATAACTCTGCTACATGTAGGTGATGTCAGAGCCTGGTTAGGAAACATTAGTGAATGTACCTCACATTGTATGTTTATTTAATGTACACATTAGTAACAGATTTAACTTAACTTGATTTTTAGGTTTTACTGTAAGTCCTTCCAGAAATGTTGATGACCACAAAGGTTTTTTCAGTATTATTCTATCCCTCACTCACTTTTGCCTCCATTCACAATTTTTAACATTCCATATGACACACAATTTGGCATATCGCACACCCCTGAGCAGCACTGAACTTTTCTCTTCAATTACCAAATACCACTGCTGTGTGAGGTGTGCATTGTTTGAATAGGCAGATAATGTATCAGGAAGAAACCTCCAACAAATCAGTATTGAAAGTATGCAGAAGTAGTATCAACCAGCCCTGTTTCATATAAACCACCAGTTATTTCAAAGTTAGAACACACAGATGCCACTCCTCTCACTCCTGTGACAGTCACTCTCTTCACTCATCACTCTTGTTCATACAGATTGCTTCAATATTACAACCATTTAAATTATACACTCATCTAAGACCAGGCTACACTGTCATAAGTACCTGACATGGGACCTACTTTTTGTCTTAGAGGTACTGAATCAAACATGGGTTTTATCAGAGCTTGACATTAACACTAGCCAACTAGCCAAACACTGGCAGACTTCAAATCTGGCTAGTAAGTAGTGTATTCTCACTAGCCACTTTGGCCAGTTGGCTTTTATGTATGAATGTATTTTAACTCAAGAGGTTCTCCTGGTGGCATGTTAAAGTACACCCTGTTGAGATTCATTCAAATAAAAATCTACAAAATCAATTAAAAATATGTAGGCCTCAGGCAAAAAAGATACAACTTCTGGCTAGTGAATACACCAATAGGATGGTAACTTTTAAAAAGAACTAGCCACAGTGAGCAAAAAAGTTCATGTCAAACCTTGGGTTTTATCAATAAACATTACATGGTTAAAAAATAAAAAAGGCCGAAGCAATTAAAAGTAATATTCAAGAATGTAGAAGAAACTTTATCTTCTGGTTCAGCCCAAATGGACAAATTCTAGCCTGTATACCAGCTATATATATATATATATATATATATATATTTTTTTTTTTAAAGTGGAGGGTCTGGTTCTTTGCTCATAGCAAATAATTTCTCGTCATTTTTGCAGACGGACCAATCAGGATCCGTTTACGAACAGCAGGGGTGTTTTTTGTCGGCTGTGTCACAGACAAACTTTACTAATGTGACTTCCTTGTTAACTACAGGATGTGTGCTGCATGTGTGGCTTTTTAGAGTCATGTCTGGTGTTTCTGATCGGTATACAACAGTAAACCTCACCCTTGAAATTGAGTGCAATCAACGAGAGACCAGACTAACATCTTTGTATAGATTTGGAAAAGAGTTTGTCACGGTTGACCAGGCTTAACAAATGAAGCATTGCTTAAATGCATGAAATAATGGATTTTGTCTCTATATGTGAAGAAACTAAACAAAATTTTCTATTTCCATGCAATGACTTATAGCCATCACAATATTACAAATTGTAATTCATTTTACTTACACATTTCTATTATTTATTGTACATCTTATATATCAGTCAACAAAGTCATGAATCAGAATAGTGTTTAGTGTTGTTCTATGACATCTTCAACTTTGTGCAAAGAAAACAAGGAAGTGTTGAACAAATAATGCCGTGAAGCAAAAACTGTTCCATTTACTTCTGGCTCTTTGAGGAACACAATACTGAAAGCCTCTACTTAAACACTCCAGTATCAGAGTTACAAACATTGGCTTCACTGGTATGATTGCACCACTGAAAAGCAGCTATTTTCCAACCAAGCGCCAATAAGATAATTTGCAAATCATCATGCCATCATTCATGGCTTCACAAGAACTTGCATCCATTCTTCTGTCTTTAATGAACAGCAATGTCAAGCTCTATAGTTAAGAAGTGCCTACGTTAGTGATTTGATTAGATCATGTTGGCTGATATCCAACAATGCTTGCTCACTGGCTACAGTGGCTAGTCATTTTTGAAACCTTACTAATCATTACTGTTTTATTAGCCAGAATTTGCAACTCTTTCTTACATTTGGTATATAATGCATGTTTTAGTATTTGACTTTATCTTTGCGACACATTATTTATCCACTCATAAATAGGCTTAAGTATAATAAACAATATCGGCCTTAAGTAAGGGCCTCATTCTGGGCCTGGATCCGATATCCAATCCAGTATCGGTATCGGCACATCCCTATATTCACCTGTTCAATCTATGGGCTTTAGATCACTTTGTGGCTATGACTAAACTAGTAGTTGGCCAAAGCAGTATAGAGCCTTGTATGACAAAGCTAGTTCACCTCATCAACATAATGTATTTTTATGACATAAAACTCTAATAATGTCTTCTTGTCCAATGCTTTGTGTATTTTTAGTCCCATACCTGGTCGAAAAGCTGCTTGCCCGTGGTGCTGGGCTGGATGGCAAACTCCAGCTCGGCGTCCATCGTAGTGACGCGAACATTGACCTGTGGAAAAACAACAAACACATGAGATTACTGGTGTAAAAAAAAAGACAGGAGCAGGAGAGCAGCAGCTAAAACCAGATTTTAGCAGTCATTGCAGTGTAAGCAAATGGAATAAGGAACATACATGAAGAGTCTAACTGAATGGCAATATTAGTCTTCCACTGGACAGAAAAACAAAATAACCAATTGTGGCCAAATAAATCTTTTTTTTTTTTTTTTTAATTTAGTGCCAAAATTCATGCGATTTCATTTATGTTCAGCCAAATTAATGGCTCAATGAAAGTGCGTCAGGGCATTATTTGGTTAATTATTTAATTGTCATTGATCTTAGAAGTACCAAATGTAATCCAGTTCAGCGTCTTCAATTTATGTACCTCTGTGCGAAGGTTGAAAAAGATCCAGCAAAGATTTTTTGAGTTATTGCGTTCACAGTTTTGGACAGTAATTAATTAATTAATTAATTAATTAATTAATTAATATTCATCGTAGAAGTACCAAAATCAATTCAGTTTGGCATCTTTATATGTACCTGTGTGCAAAAGTTGAAACTGATCTGGCAATTAGTTTTTGAGTTATCGCCTTCCATAATATCGTCGTTTCACCGATATAAATATCCCCATTTATATTGTTAGTTATAAACTTACCTTGCCTATAGGTCTCTCTCTATATTGCATGTACTGTATTTCAATATAGAGTAGGCCTTATACCCACCACCTCTGCCCCCTAACACTCTATGGAGGTTGGGGGTTGGTGTAGCCAGAGCAGAGAGTTAGTGTTTGTACAGTAAACACATGCTCTGTTTATCTGCCTCTCTCTTACACAGAACTGAACTAAAGGCTTTGAGGCTGGTGTGGAAGTGGGGGATAGATTTGTGTTATGTACTTTCATTCACTCCCATTCATATATATTTAACCAAAATTCCTGTATTTTTTTAAATCTTACATGACTGAAGGCAGCTCATTTCCACAGATCACTCCCAAAACTGAATCAACTGGTGATTTGTGTCCTTCCCTGAAAATGTCATCCAAATCCACCTTTTGCATGACGTTGCCGACAGACAGACAAAGGGCGAAAGCATAACCTCTTGACGGCGGTAATAAATTATTGCATGTTTAATGTTGCATATTTCTGGACACTCAAAGACGAGACTTGATTGCGTTTTTTATTCACTTCACACTCATACACTGGTGATGGTAAGCTACTTCTGAAGCCACAGCTGCCCTGGGACAGATTAACATAGATGTGGAAGTCACAAAGCACCTCTCACACCATTCAACATTCACACAAGCAAGTTGGTAAGTGTCTTGCCCAAGGACACAATGACATGACACAAAAAAGGAATGATTTGAATTCAGAATATTAATCTTGATTTTAACTTTTTTTGTCCTGTTTCAAGCAAAATAATCTGCTGTCAACATTTAACACACACTGAAAATTGTAGAAGAGTTAATGACCCGTACTACCCCAAATGCTGCTGCTACAAATTAGATTTACTTTAGCTAACCCCTACTAGCATTAGCAGTTAGCATCACACATACTTTTAATAGTTGTCTTACTCTATTATTATAGTTGAAGACAGATGGCTTCAATGACACTATAATTAGCGTTATCCCCATTAGCATTATGAGCTAGCATTTCATTCATCCGTTGCACTTTCTACACTCCAAATATGGTCACATCTGAGTCACTCCTCATTTGGTATGCCCATATATGGTGATGCTCTTACGCACAGGAAAACCACATTGTATTTTTGATTAAACAATGCTAATCAATGCTATATTTAGGTCTTGATAATATACTGAATGCAACATATTGATTCTTATGATAAGATAGACACCTACACATATTATAACCATCAACAAAGCCTGACGAAGTCCATTCCCTCCCATTGATTCACAGAAATACATTATGTCATTGTTAATCATTGTTGGAAGCTCAGAACAGGCAGACCTACATGTTTACTTATATGGACCCGCCCATTCTGAGTAATGCATCATTTTAAAACCATAAAACAACAGCGTGACTACAGTCGTGATGACAGACAGAGTAATTGTGAGGAATATTAATTAGGACAATTTGATCTGAATGAGAATAAAATACTACACAAAGCAATAGTTGTTTTTTACAAATGGTTTGCAGGAGGGCTGTGATGATATTCCGATATATTGTGACACTTTTTTGGGTGATACTATATTGCTATTGCTGGCTGCTCTATCAATATTTTGGAATCAATCATTTGTATATTTCACCCAAAGAAATACATTTAGTTTTTGAGATATAGTTGAAGTATTCACTATTGTAATTATTAAATTAATTAATCACAAAACTGCCATATTGTGTTATATATCAATGTGAGCCGTGTATAGCGTATTGAATCGTGAGGAACCATGTGTTTCCCGGCCCTAGCTTAATGTAGTCACTAGACAATAGACACATTACCCCTGGTTACCATGAGTTTCTCTGTTTCAAATCTAGTTTTATTCTGTATCTTTTCCAATATAATTAAAAAAAAACATCATTCTTGCACTTATATTATAGCTAGCACCAAGCCTTTGAACGTTGACTACACTTATTGCTGTTTATTGAAAGCTCCACAAAGGCCCTCTACAGCTACTGCAGACAGACACATCACCCCAGGGGCATCTCTCAACTGTAGTCCATTGTAAACCATTGAATGAACAGTACATGGTCATCCACACAGGAAAAACACACACTACTCTTTATTCAGTAAAGTGTGAGTTAAAGGCCACTGAGGTAAAGGTGATGAGAGCAAATCCTACAGAACACAAATCCAATCAACTCCAGTCTGGGAAAAGCTGAGAACACAGAAGAGGCCATGAGTTAAGACGTACTACATAGGACCATTCAAAATTTAGGCTTTCATTGGCAAAGTACAAACTACCAACAACCAAAATGGCCGACTTCCTGTTTGTTGTAGGGTGAGATCATAATAATATTTTATGTTGGGTACACTGTGGAAAATCTCTGTACCATGTTTCATTGCTCTGCCAAAGTAAGTGTGTCCAGACTCCCATAGGGGTCATAAACATGGGGGCGCTATAGAGGCATTCTTTATTTGACCTCTGTAATTTGCCTATGTACTTTAAATATACACTAGCCCGGATCATCGGATAAGCGGAAGAAGATGAATGGATAGCCCGGATCACTGTGCCAACATTCATGCAATTTTGTTTATGTTCAGCAGGATTATTGGCTCAATAAAAGTGCATCAAAACATTAATTAGTTAATTAATTCACTGTCATTAACCGTAGATGCACCATCCTCAATCCAGTTCTGTGTCTTTGTGATATGTAACTGTCCAGAAAAGTTAAAAAAGATTCAGCTTTTGATTTTTTGCGTTCACCATTGAGATTATAGAGGCCCCGCCCCCAAACTGTGACAAACATGAGAAGGGTCTAGTTGTCTTTTTTGATGTTTATGAAATTTTGTAAATTTCCCTAAAACGACATTCTTTTTTCAGTCTATAGGGGTGCTATAGAGGTAACTGCCATCATATCAGTCAGATGTGTTCAGGGCCAGGAGGTAATGTAATGCAAAGTATGTTCAAGTTAGAGGCTGTCAAATATACCTGATTTCACAATTTCAATCCAAAATGTCTGACTTCCTGTTTGTTGTAGGGTGGGGTCATAATAATATTTTATGTTGGGTACATTGTGGAGAATCACTGTGCCAAGTTTCATTGCTCTCTGCCAAAGTAAGTGTGTCCAGGGTCCCATAGGGGTCATAAACATGGGGGCACTATAGAGACATTTTTTATTTGACCTCTGTAATGTGCCTATGTACATTAAGTATACAATTGCCCAGATCAATGTGCCAAAATTAATTTGATTTTGTTTATGTTCAGCAGGATTATTGGCTCAATAAAAGTGCATCAAAGCATGAATTTGTGAATTATTTAATTGTTATTATTTGTAGAGGTACCAAACTCAATCCAGTTCTGCATCTTCATGATATGTACAGCAAAGACTACTTGAGTTATTGCGTTGACAGTTTGGCGTCTTTATGGTATGTACCTGTGTGCAAATGATCCGGCAATTTGTTTTTGAGTTACCGCGTTCACAGTTAGGATCTGCGGATGCAGACCGACGTGATTCCATAATATTGCTGTTTCGCCGATATGATAAAGCTATGGTTCCTAACCAGGCTCTGGCATTACCTACATGTAGCAGAGTGGTTGTCATTTTCCAAAACCTGCTTAATTTGCCATATTTTGTGGTTAATGTTAATATCTCCATTGCAAATGTATTATGATCTTGCCTCCAGTTGCCTCCATTCTGGAATTTAGAACTTTCTGTTTACAAACTAAAAGAACTAGGGCTAAACATATTGTGTCTTAAACCAGGCTAAACAGGACAAACCCAGGTCTGAGCACCACTACAAAGAACCTACGCTCCACCACAGTATTCCCCTTACCAAAATTTGAGAACCAATGAGCTATATCACAATATAAAACTAGGCCTGTGCTGTCGTCCCCGACAGCAAGGTGTATATCGGCGAAAACGGCCCCATACGCCTGCCCCATAGGTCTGCTACAACTGTTACCAACGGGCACCTTAATCACTTTTTTGATTTGCCTGGATGTTTGTTTGTGTTTTGCCAAATTTAGAAAATTCCCTAAAGCTGCATTCTTCTTTCAGTCTATAGGGGGAGCTATAGAGGTAACTGCCATCATATTAGTCAGATGTGTTCAGGGCCGGGGGGTCATTAGGTATTTCAGGTTAGAGCCTAAT
>JAVQKC010072800.1:0-10106 GCA_036025475.1 Philypnodon macrostomus | reverse complement strand
ATTTATTGTTATTCTGAAGGTCTACCTGGATGAATGACAACCTTCACCGTCGTCATAATCTAAATACATTCCATATTTGTAAAGCTATTTACCTTCATGTCCTCAAATATAATATATATATATAAATAATATTAGTATAAGTTAATGCATTATGTCATTTGTTTTTCAGGGTAACCATGTGGCCTTGGCAAGTTTCCAAGTGGAGGCTTTTGGAAGAAAGTTTGTTTTGGACGTGGAGCTTAATCAGTGAGTTCTATGCTTCATGGCTGTTCATGAAATGTCTGTTACATTAATTATTACATTAATGTGACTCTGACTTTTACATCAATACATCACATTTATGCTGTGCTGAAAGGTTGAAGGAGTAGCAAGTACAGTTGGTTTCCTTTAGCCAATCCCAACGTCAAGCCTGTCCCCTACAAAGCCCCCCTACTGTTAAATCTTCTTTATAAATACAAAACCTAGTCATCTATTTCACTCAAATGTCTTTTTAAAACATTGTAAATAGCACAGCCAATCAGTAATAAATAGAGTTAAAGGAATTTACAGTCACAGTCAAGCTACATTTCTTTTCAACCCCTGCTTTAGAGAAATCTTTCCACATCTGTGCACTTCAGTCTGTATGGCTTTAGCTGGTCCTCTGTTGTGTGCATGATTTAAAGTATCCATCATAATAGAGAGTGATTTCCGAGAAAGGCTGGAGTGCAGCTGTGTTAGACGCCAATATTGATCATGCTCCTGCTAATGGAAACCAACTCTGTTCCTCACTTCCTGTCTTTACTTTGTGGATTATTCTTTCTCCACTTCCTCTACTGTATATGTTAAAGATGGTCGATTATGCAGAATTTATGTTGTTGTTTTTTCGTCTTTTCTTAACCGTTCGCATATTTAAAGTCATTTTCAAATCGCTCGCAAGCCGCCACCGTTTTCCACACCAGCTCACTCCGCCACGTAGCCGGGACAGGGGGCGCCAGAGTCAAATCCGAGCGTTTATACGTAAAGCCACATAATAATCCACATGTGTCCTAAATTATTACTAAAAACAAAAACATGCTGTCTTTTCTTTGGAAACCCTGCATCACATATTTCCCAGATTTGGACAATGTGTTTTCTGGATTGCAACATCAGCCCCTCACACAAAGCACTCGATATACCAGTTCTTATTTACTGTGTGTGTTTTGGCGTGAAATGTGATGATCTGATTCTTGTTAGTTTACCACAGAGTGAATGAGCCTCTCCACACAGACTTTGGGCAGCTATTTCAAAAGTGTGGTTGTGAATAGTAATAGGAGATTGGTCAATGAAATTACCAAAGGGCTTATTTTTAGGTGTTGGTTTGCTTGTTCACTAGCTGCTGTGGATCTGAAATTTTTTTACAAACATGGACCTTAGTGAGATACTAACTCCAGCCACAGAGGGGCAGTAATGAAACAAATTATTATTTTTCGTGAATTCTTTTCTATTTAGACACAGAACCCTACCTCTGAACTAGACAATCCTTTGTTTGAGAACGGTCGGTTCACTATACTTTTACAGTTACCAATGCCTTTGCGGAGGTCTGTGTTTATTCCACATTTTTAGCATCAATCTTCTATGTCCTATGCTTTTCTTGTGGGTTTGAATCTGTTTGCTGAATGTCTCGTCCTCCACCATTTCTGGTTCATGTCCAGTGCCGTGTCCAAGAAAAGGCCCACAAATGTCAATATATATACACTGTATATAGAAAAAGTTGTTCATAATTTATTTTTTATTATTGAGTCGTGGGTCATGGTACTGTAGGAAAAGCTCACACATTATTAACAGGATTTGAAATTGAATTGTATAGCAGCTCATTGTGTTTGATTAGGGACATGTATGGACACGAGGCACCAGTCCATGTGAAGCGTGTCGTCTGAGCTGAGGAAGCTGAGGGGGTCGTGGACTCTTTGTCCTCCTCCATCTCACGCCCACTTCTAGATATTCATGGGACTACCCCGAGCTGATGTGAAGAGGGTTGGGGGTTGCGTTTTTCCAAAAAATCATCGACTTAACCCCCCCCCACCACCACCACCACCACCACCACTACTAGCATCATTACCACACCCACTCACTATTCAGCCATGCCCCATCTACAGCTCCCCTCTCAACTGCTCAGGCTGAATAATATATGCTGCTCTATGACTGCACTTAAAGGAAAACTGAATTTGGGATTGACAGTATATGGTCACATACAGTTTATTTTCCTGTGGATGATCATTTTTTTCTGTTGCTTTTTCAACAAGTATATATTTGTAAAGTTTGCACACAGAGACAAATTGGTGCACTTGTGAGTGAATGTGAATCTGTGGTCTTCTGATGTGTGCAGTCTGCTTTTCACTGGTACGCTAAAAGGCTTCACATATATATGTATAGGTTATAGGTTTCAGTTTATTTGTCATATGCACATTCAACACAGGGTCAAAAAATGCAATGAAATGCTTTGGATCGGAAGAACCGTTAGACTCGCTAAGATAGTCATGAACACATATATGATTTATCTCATTCAACAGACAAAAGACAATGTTACCACTGCGTTTCTCTTAGTATCTAATGGTTCAGAGGCCTGATGAATGAGCACATTTGCACTGGTGCGTCAGAGAAATGAATGCATCAATAAGCTGTAGACTTTAAAAGGTGCTGCTGTCTGAGTGTGTGTTTCTGGGTCCCAGGTGCAGGAAAGGCTGGTGATCTGTTGTCTTAATTAGAGGTAACAAGAATGGATTGAAAGAAATGAGGGTCCAACCGAAAAAGGGAGGATCAATACTTAAGGAAGGAGGGGGGGGGGGAGCAGATGAAATAAATACACTTCATTTAAGGTACTAGATCTAATGCTAAACACTCCGATATTATAGAAAGCATATACAATATAACAATAATAATAAATATAACATTTTTGGGAATCGGGGGGCAATTACTGTACACTATAACTTAAAGAAACTTAAAGAAATGCAATATTTATGTGCAACAAAGGTCTTGGATGAATAGATATTTTATGGTTTTTCACGTGACCAAAAAAATGACAAGGCTGCAGGATATTTGGGCTAATGATATGACGATATGACAATTTGATTCAACCATAGACTTAAAGTCCAGTGTCTTCAGGAAAACCAGTGTCAGTTAGTGCTGCAAATGTTTTTGATATACTTTTAAATGCCAATAATCAGTTAAAATAAATGCAGCAATATTTATTGAACTTTCACAGACCCAGAATGGAAAATTGTGTGTCTATCCTTTGTCCTGTGCCCTCTCCCACATCTATAAGTTGAAGGCCAGTATCCTAATGGAAGAGCCCAATATTTATCTTTTGTATGCACTTTAAAGAGAAACTATGCAACTTTTCACATTTTGGTCACATTTCTCCTTCACAGAGCTCCCCCTACAGCTTCGGAGAATATCACTGTTCACAGAAAACGCAAAGAATATAGACTTTATATATAGACTATCCTAAAGCTACTGTTCAACACAAAAACACCAGGTCTGCGTCAGTTCGGCATCTGTTTATTTCTTGGAGCTCTCTCAGTAAAAGCCTGTTTAAAAGCAATTTGTGTATTTGGTGAGAGCTGTGACTTGACCCGAGACTTCCAGGGACATTCATCCTTGCAAATAAGCTTCATTCACCCCACAACAACTCATTTAGGATCAGATTTTGTTATGGTAAAAAGTTGCATAGTTTCCCTTTAAAACATTCTTCTTTGCTTTTGGATCATAACCTCGACTCCAGCTGTCTATGTGCACATACAGTACATTACAGGTACAGCTTGTTTGAACATGTGCTGGCGTCCACATTTACATGATTTAGCTCTTTCTCCTGTCCTGCTCGGAGATCGTTTATCATTGGCCCGTGTGTCTCTGCCCCGCATCGTGACATTGCTACACCCCGTCTTCTCCGCCATCCCCGTCTCTCCTCCTCTGTCCTCGGCGCCGTAATTTATTTCAGCGAGGCGTGATCTGATTTACCGTGGACTTAATGAGAAAAACACAGAGCGGGGAAGACAGGAGGAAAGAGAAGTGGTTCAGAGAAGGAGAGAAAGTCCAATTGAACATGTGAGGATGTCCTTCATGCATCCTTGAGTCTGGATGGTGGGTGGGTTGAGTAGGTGCACCAGTCAGCGAAGTACTTCAGTCCTCCAAAGTATATAAATACAAAGTCAACGAAAATTATGAGAAAATTGAAATTGGGAAATAATAAAATCTAGTATATATATCTATATTATATATGTACCATATCGCCCACCCCTACATTTGGGCATGTGTCAGTACAGTTGGAGCGTAGTAACAATGTTTGCCAAAAATTCATGCGATATTCTTGATAATTAAGGTCAGATGACATTTTAGACTCTCTTTACAGATTATTCCTATCACAAAATGACGATAGATTATTTAAGAAGACACACTTTACCATTCACAACCAACAGTGCAATGGCCTAAATTCAGTGTAGCCCAACTATCTGCCTCCCTGTGACCCAGATCTGTTTGTGACCTTTTAAACAGGCAGAGAAGATCTTTTCTGATCCAGGTCGCTGTGTAGTAGTCCTTAGTAGTCAAAGTCGTATGGTGCTACAGTACACGGGTCAGCATGAGATAGCTTTAGCAATATGTAAAGTGGGGGTAGTCGATATAGCTTTTGTGGGTATAGTCAGCGATGGAAAGTCATATTTTAATGGTGTGCCTCTATATGGCCCTCACTTTTATATTCCAGCTCCATTTTTCTTCCCTCACTCTTCATATATTCCTTTAACCCCTCAAAGCAAAAAGTACCCCATACCCCCCCCCCATACCCCCCCATTTGAAAGGATTATCCAATACAAAGAAAGAACGCAGGCGACACAGACGTGAGCAAGACCTTACTTGGCCCCAAATGATCCTAATTCCACTTTTGTTCATTTCCCATAGATGACACATGTTTACACGCCTTGTTCAGTATGACTTTACAGTCGGTAGAGATTAACTGTTTAACAACAACTGAGCTTTTTGTTTGAACATTATGTCATAGGAATCATGCTTGCTCCAAAATTGAAATGCACCTATTGGCTGGCTGTTGAGAGAATGGCTGCTGGAGAAATGTGGGTATTAGCTTTGATTACATTTAGGTGGGTTATAAAAACACACACACCAACCAACATACACACCCAACACACGCACATTCACATGTTGATAAATGTTAGAAATGCAGACAAATTGGATGAGTTGTTCATGCTTTTATCCAGTAGTGAGTCAGGCCAGTTTTCACAAGCATCTCCCATGTTGTCACCAATCCACATGTTCCTTTGGTGCACGCATCGTCCCCAGATCCGCTGCATAATTCAGGAGCATACTCTCTTTGCACATGCATTACATTCAAACACTGCTGTGATTTATTTCGAGTCATCTTTAGCATCATTTTTTTCTTATTTGCGAGGGCCAGTATTCCCTGTACACTGAGCAAAGGGGTGTAAAGTGATTGTAGACTGAATGAATTACAACCAGGAGACCTTTAATGAGGCTTCAGTGGGAGAGGGGGGGTGCAGGTGATGGCAGCTGCAGCTTTCCCCAAAGACACGGGCCTATTCTCTGCTTTTCAAATCTCTATTTCTCTATGAACCTTTCCATCTTCAATGCTCTTAAGTACTCCCCCACCCCCTCAGACTCCCTGACACAGCACATGCCCAGCTCTATTGTGTGGTTCTACCCTTTTTATTGCAAGGTTAAATGACAAATCCATAGATGGGACAGAGGCACTCTTGATGGCTGCGGTGGTGAATGATTTGTGTGATTGCGGATATGGTTGCATTACAGGATAGTGTGCAGTTGTGCAGATTACATTGTATTCTGCTATTTGATCTAAACCAGTAAATAAAACACACTGCCTGGTAAAAGACACTCGTCGGGTCGTCTTTAACTTCGCTGTGGCGTTGTTTAGTTAAGCTACTGCAATGTAACAAGATTAATTTTTGTCCAATTTTTCACCAAGATCTTGTATTGATGATGGAAAAGCACATCCCAAAGAGTCTCAGTGAGTTTAAAATCTGGACTCTCTGGTGCCCAATCCATCTGTGAAAATGATCCAATGTTCCCTAAACCACTTTTTCAAAATTTTATCCCGATGAATCCTGGCATTGTCATCTTGGAGTATGCCATTAGGGAAGAAAAAAATCCATTGATGGAATACCCTGTTCATTCAGTACATCCAGGTAGTCAGCTGACCTCATTCTTTGGGCACATAATATTGCTGAACCAACTACAAGAGGCTCTTACCTATTTGCTTACTTAAATCCAGGTGGCAGCTTTTGTTTTGACCAGGCTGTGTATTTATCTCCCATGATAATTAAACAATGATTATTGAGTTAGACATTTTCTATGTATTTAGCGATACCTTTTAGCACTATTGATAAATACTAAAACCCCATGAATGCACCTTTAGCCTGCAGACCAGAGCAGCAGTGCAGTTTTTTGTGCATGTAAACCCAAAGTGAGAAATGTTGATGCGTTGAGTGCATAATATATACATAAACATATTGATTGAAAACCCCCTGGAGGATGTTGGCTGTTTGAATGTAGCCTGTTTTAAACCACCATTATCACTTTGTTTTGTGAAAACCTTGAAAAACAATACTTTTCCCCAACCACTGTTTTTGATTCTCTTTTTCATCCACAAGTGCCAAGGAGGTGCTAAGCGACCCAAATCGTGAGGGGAATTGTAGACCAAAAGTTGGGTTTCATTTCAGGAGATCAAACTGTGTTGGCAAAGCAGTTGTCGCCACTAAAAGCACCTTAGAAATACAATGTTTTTATGGGTATAAGAGGACAGAGATTTATGTGAGTGACAGCCAGGCGAGCTCCATTTCTGGGAGCACTGCAGTCACTTTTCACCTCCTCAATAAGTGTTTTTTTCATTTTCAGCAAAGTCTGTGTGTGAGTTGGCTGGCATTAAAGTAAAACTGAGAGGCATGCGATTACTATGTAAATGACCATGAAACAGGGCAGGCTCAAGTGAAAACCTCAGCTCTGATTGACAAATGGCCACTGGCTTTTAAACGCATGTTGTCACGGCAACGGCACTGAAACATTTCCTCCAAATGACATAGCAATGGAGAGGCAGTTTCACAGGAGATTACTTATTTATTTGTGAAGACTATTGTGAAATAAAATGGAGTATCATTTTTTTCAACCTTTTTGGCTTTATGGACAGGACAGCAGCACGACAGGAAATGGGCCTGTATATGGGCCACATGTTCTACCAACTGAGCTAAACCGCAGCCCATAAATCTTTACCATTGCAGATAAGTGGAAATGCCTTGGTGGAGGTTTGCAGAGGTTTTCTCCACATGCTAGTTATACATTTTAAATCATATAGTTTAGCAATATTTTATGCGAGCCAAGACTGAATTGTGTGCGTATCCTGACAAGAGGCGTATTAGAGGTGTAACTTACCAGCAAATGTAGCAAACAAAGAAGACAAGAGAGAATACAGTGAGTATATGATGTTAACACAAACAGGGGTGACTCAGTTTGTTTAGAGGGGGATGGGTGCAGAAGTCTGAGCTGAGGCTGCGTCTTTGTCCAATAAATTATTTAAATCCTGTAACAATTAAAGGAAAAATCTGTTATCAGCACGGCCCATTAGAGATGTGTGTGTGCGCCGGGACATCTCAGTCTGTTCCCCCCGACGTGGCTCAGTGTGGGGTGCTCAAAGATCATAGACCCTCAGTGTTAAGCACACATCCCAAAGGACACTGTGCACACACTATATCAAGACAGATACACAATGATGGTGTTTGATTTCCAACTTTGACAGTCAATGGACACTCAAAAACACTTTACATTTGATTGATTGATTTATTCACTCAACAGTCAGGAAGTTTATCAATATCTTGTTTTTATTAACATAGACTCACTGGCCACATTTTTGTATTAAGAGTACCTGTTTGTAGGCACACCTTGCTAATCAGCCTATAACATTGGATTTGAGTTAACTGAGGCGCACAATGAAGAAAAACTTGAATTAAGTTAAATTAAGTTAAGAATTAAGTGACTTTGAACATGGTGTTGATGGTATTTTAGAAAATACTGCACAATACTTTTTACTTTTACTTGAGTAATAATATTTTGAAGGAACAGTACTCTTACTTGAGTAAAACTTTGTAAATCTAGAAAGAGTAAGAGTACTTTTACCCACCTTTATGTGAAAAATGTGATGATGTCGAAATTCTGTTTCTTGTGGCTTAATTTTTGAAAATATTATTTATGTTTTTAGTTTATCTTTTAAAAACATCCAAATCTGTTTATTATCTTTCTTTTTTTTAGCCAGATTACCACAAAATTCAACAAATAATCTGACATTATGCTCAAACAGTTACTCAGTACTTGAGTAGTTTTTTCACCAGTACTTTTCTACTCTTACTCCAGTAATTATGTGAATGAGACTTTTTACTTTAACTTGAGTAACATTATTTTGAAGTAATCGTACTGGCTACTCTAACCACTGAGTAAAAGTACAGTTGAAAATGTAAAGTTACAAATTAGTCTCTAAATCCACAGCAAAACCGTGTGTTGCTGCTACTACTACTACTACTACTACTACTACTACTACTACTACTACTACTACTACTACTACTACTACTACTACTACTACTACTACTACTACTACTACGTCTACTGTTACTGCTAACCGTTGATCTAGAAATTGTGCAGTAATAATTCACAAGCATAATAAAAATAAAAGTTAACTATCTGACCCTGTTCTATGATACACAATAGTTTGTCTGTAGTCTGTAGAAGCCAGGGGACAGACTAAATATTTATTGACAGCTTACATACTTTACATCATAAATCTTTTTTATTTTTTCAAACTAATTTTATTTTAGAGAATTTACAGACTACACATTTAAGTGTATATCAATACATGTATTTATGTATACAAATGTATGTATATATAAAGTAATAGTAGTGTTTTAGCCACAGTCTCATGATTGATATAATATACAAAATACATCATCTCAACAACACCACAAAATACATGCAAGTCTGTGGACAAAGTCTGTGGACTATGTCCCTGGAGGGAATCCATGGTAACACAAAGAGGACACGCAGACATGGAACTTTAAATTTTTTTATATATGACTTACAGTCTACCTGGAACACTGGGGAAAACCTAATTCCGAGTGCTTGACCCATAACAACAAAAGGTAAGGGCAGTTGTTTTTATGGAATTACACAGGGAACAAGTAATATCTTAATGCAGGGCCAACCAAAACAATCAACAAATCAATGTGCAGTGGGTCCTATGGAAGGAGCACTAAGGTGGACTGGTATATCAGCTTTCAGCCAGCACATGTGCAACCCAAGAGCAAGCAAAGATCAGCTGTAAGCTCTGCATCTGCACCTACATGTCATACTCAGGTCGTCATGGAAACACATTTATGTAAGATGAAGACATGTTTATGCAAGATAAAGACGTTTCTATGGATTTGTTATATAGTGATGCAATGAATTTGTCACATAATGTTATAAAATGGACTAAAGTAAAATTATAATTATGACAGATTACCTACTTTACATCAGATAAAGCTTTTTTTCCCCTAACGTCTTTTTAGGAAACTTCCAAACTACACATAGCTGTTGTCTTGAAATGTCCTCAAATAATGTTATAATGTAGTTTCTACCTGAAACTCACACTCAAATGTGTGTTTTGTTTCATTTACACTCGTTTAAGTAATTAATTATGTTGATTATACTTCTCAAATCTTTCTTGGAAATGCTACTGTCTACTCCTGCTCTGTCAACAAATGCACCCAGAGAAGTATTGTTGCTACCACCATTTAACAACATATCTGATTGGACAAGATGTGTGTTCGGCTGTGAAGGTATCAAAGTGGGAACTCCACAAAACAGCTTGCATTAGATAAATATTGTCTTTGATTTTGAAAACCCAATACTGTCCAACGTCTGTCTGGTAACAAGCTACTGGGCGGCAGTTGCACAGTGGGTAGGTGCTCGTCCTTCAACCAGAGGGTCGGTGGTTCGAGTCCCCGTCCGAGCGCACACTGTCGTTGTGTCCCTGGGCAAGACACTTAACCCACATTGCCTATGAATGAATGTGGTTGTGTGAT
>JAVQKC010072782.1:0-18700 GCA_036025475.1 Philypnodon macrostomus | reverse complement strand
ATAATAATAATAATAATAATAATAATAATAATAATAATAATAATAATAATAATAATAATAATAATAATAATAATAATAATAATAATAAATGGTTGGGTAGAAAATGAAGGCTCTTAAGTCTATAATATTTCTGTCATGTGACACTTTAATCTTTTTTCAACACTTTTTTTCTTATTTGGATTTCAAAGCCATATTTGCCCATATAGAACAATACTGCATTTCTTTCAGCCCACTTTAAACCACAGTTGGAGTGTCCTAAAGCCCTTTGGTTCCCCTTGAGAAGTTCCTTCATATCTCCAACAATAGCTCCACACAGATGACCATCGAGACTCTGGGGGTGGCCATTCATCAAAGCTCTTTTCAAACATTATGGCTGACCATTGGCTGGAGATGCATATCTAAGAATGATGTGACCCCGGCTTTTTTCTCAGCGGCTCAAGTTCAAGATGTGTCCAGAGTTTTGACCCAGTTTCTTTCATTTGTCCCGTAGTGCCCTGACCGTGGGATGTGACCCCGGTAATGTTATACAAATGACATGCATCATATGACTGACATCATGGGAACTTTGTACTATGGTATTGTCAAAGAGGCTGTTGAGATAAACAATGCATGAATAGAAAATGTTAGTTTTCTTAGAAGTACATCTAACATCTGCAATACATTTACAATCTTATTTGCTACACTTTAGCTGTTTCTGAAGTTGGTCAGGTTTTATGTTAAAGAGTGTCACAGTGATCTTTATTACTTTCCAAGTTCAACTGTGTTTATGGTGGCCCCAAGTTTATAAAGCAGCACAACATAACTTTGGCCCTTGGATCAACAAATGTAGCCATATAGCCCATAATGTTCCCTTAGCCAAGATTTATTTTGAATTATTCATTTTGTGGTTTTATGGATGGATGGATATTCATATTGTGGTTTTAGCTTTCAAGGTCAACTGTGCATTTATGGTGGCTAGAATGTTCCTTCAAACTTTCGGGTAGGTGTAATGCATTATGTATGCTTATCAGACCATCACCGGCATCTGCTATCAAACCCTTAGTTAAGAAAGCACTTTTTACTGCCCTTAAAAACAGATAACCAGAGTTTGATCAAAGACACTGGTGGACATCACATTCTTCTGCAGCCAACAGTTCAAAGGAAGTGACTCAGTTAACGCCACACATGACAACAAGCTGTGCCTTTTTATCTCCCATTTTATTTCTTGCTTTGAAGATCCACAGCTATGTGCCGAAAATCATCCCCGTCTTATTATAGGGCTTTGGTAGATTTTTTTTTGTTTTGTTTTTTTTGCTGGTCAGGGATTGCCATTGTTGTTTTTGTTGGTTTAATGAGGCCATATATTAAAATAAGTGAGAAGAAATACCAAATACACATAATTCTTTTTGAAAAAATAGAGATTTACATATAAGCAAGATTGCTCAAATATGTCTGAATATATTAAATCATAGACTACATTGAATTAGACATTCCTCTGTGTTAGCACTATTTAGTTATTGTCCAAGATTATGTTACTATTGTGGTCTGTTAGCAACTTATACTGGGGTAATAAAGTTTTGGAAAATTGGGCTTTTCTGTTTTCTGTTTTATTTTGTTTTTTTTTACCAGTGTAAGATAGGACCAAGATGGACTAGGTGACAGGGGGGAAGGTTTTTTTCCCCATATTTAAACCCAGGCCAATAAACACATACAAATGTTAACTAATAAAATACATTTTGACATTTTGAGATTACACAGAGAAAAAACACGTCCTTGGGGCAAAAGTTTTTTAGACCTACCCAAACCAGCCAATTCAATATTTTCATAAAATGTAGCTAAATAATAAAAAAGCATGATATTTTGTCCCATTTACGTGTTATTAAGGTGTAGTTTGTTTTAGCTTCATTTGATCCACATAAGACCCTTGCTTTGTTCTGGTTCATATCCTTCACGCCAGACCTCTTTTGACTGACACTTTTCTGACCGTGTGTTGCCGTGGAAACAGTGCTGTGTGGATTTAAGAGTCACAGAGCTGCCCTTTTGCCCCGACCTTTCCTCGCTCTGGGGCAGCACACTTTTCCCTCGGGGCATTTCACATACAACATCTGCCCCCACCGCCCCGCGCCGCCCCCCGAGTCCGCCCACAACCCTGTCTATTAAACTGCTCCTGGACTATGGCCGCTCTCATAAAGGCCACGCACACACACCTGCTGGGAAAGGGCAGAGGGCACCGTCCAAGCATCAACACATTATGTGACCTGGCAAATCTCCAGCCTACATGTGATGCAATATAGGAGGCCTATTCAACAGGCGGCTCAGGGGCAAAACTGTCCCGTATAAAAATGTATCCGGCCCGCAGCAGATCTTTTACATCAAATGTTTTTAGACAGAATTATTGCAGATACCATCTTTATGATAGAACTGTTTTCTAGGTGAAAGCTGGTTATATTTCTAGATATACATTGAATGTGATCACCCCAAATGAAGCATTGATACATTTGCAGTTTTGCATTTATAGACTTCTTTAAGTTTAACGTTCAATGTGATGTGAAGTGTTGCAGGCCATAACATAGACAGCTTTAGACCTTATAATTGAGTCCATTATGGCTATGTAAGTCTAAGGATTGGGTTTTCACACTAAGCAGCCATAGAAGCAAACATCTAGAAAGAAGTTAAAACTAAAAATGCATGCACGGTATGGCATCACAATTATTTAAACAGCAATTGCCCACACCCTCAGCAAACAATGTTCAATAGCAGACACAAATGAAAAAGGTGAGCTAAATGCAAACTTACAACCATTGTTTTTGTCATGAATGAATTGACAATTGAAAACAAAACAAACCATGAATGGAGTGAAGAGAATGAGAGGCAGAAGCAAAAGCCATTGATTTGAAAGGAGTGTTAACTAGCCTTAGAAAGCTGTTAATGCATTTGTTGTGCCACAGCAAAATTAAACAATCATTACCATAACTGAAGTAGTTAAGTGAATGCAGTAATGTAATTTATGGTGTATATTGAACTAGCTCTCTGTCGGCTTCAAGTGTCTTCATCCAAAAACATCCATTGTGAAATGCAGTGATCTGTAAATGTATGTATGTATGTATGTATTTATTTGTTTATTTATTTGTTTGTTGCTGTCTTGTATCTTTCGTTTTTTAATGGATTGTAGATTCTTATGCAATATATAGGCGGGAGAAAATTGACATCCAAAATAAAACTCAGTCAACTTATTGATTGATTTGGATCTAGCTACACAATACAAATCAATGAATTCACACACCAAGCATATGTAAATGCATGCAGCATACGTCACAGTGGACCTTGACGTCAGACTTTTTTAAACCACTTCCTGGTTTTAGTGTCTATTCTTCGTCATGTGACCGCCGGCTCCATGTGGGGACATAAGTTATTCCCTGGGGCCGCTGCCTCTCTGCACCCTAAAGGAATCATCCCAGTCCCATCGTCAATCTGCTTCGACATTCCTCTGTGGCACACAATGGGACTCCACTCTCTCGTGGCAGATGGTCGCTCCTGCCTCGGGCTTATCCACGCCAAGCCCCCATTGTTTAGGATCCTGGAGTTTGATGATTCAGACCTTTGCTCCTCCTCCTACCACTGGAGGTCCTGGGTGCTGCATGAGAGGAATGAGTGATGGTTTTTAAAAGTGTTAGGGTTGGGTAATATCACCAGAATTTATGCCTGTACTTTCAAATTTGAATGCTCACGTATATGTAAAATATGAGAATTATGGTAAAAGGTGATAAAAGATTGTATAGTGATATTAAGTTATAACAATCTATTAATATGGAAAGATAACTGAATTGTGCTACAGTGTATTCATTTTTGTTAAATATAAATATAAATAAAAATATTATTATTGTGTTAATAGTAATAGATTTAAATGGAAGTCGAATTCTGAAACCTATAAAACATCACAGTATATGGGAAAATATGAGACAAAATTGTGTATTTCACATCCATAAAAAGCCAGTCATAAAATGTGCTTAAAAGTTATATATGATTTATGATAAAGATTAAATACACTGGAAAAGACCAGTGAGAAATCAGTGCTGTTGCCAAAAAGTTAATCTCACTGGATTATGGCCTGATCTATTTCCCACAGGGATATGCACTGACTGAGCAGGGCAAACATCAAGATGCTTACAGTTTATCATATCTCAAATCCTTTGTTGACTTGTCTGCAGCCAAGCTATACCAAGCCAAAACAGTAGTTATCATTTTGAATCCGTCATATTAAGATGGAACCTCAGACTTTTTACACCTCAGAAAAGATTTTGTCATTGCACATTCCATTTTATTGGTTTTAAATAAGACTCAATTAGGACTAACCTATTGCTGGGTTGCAGGTTCTAGAATGTGATGATGCTATACCCTTAGATGGGGGCAGGGGCCAGAATTCTGTATTAACTATATGGGATTTTTTATAAGAAATATCCCTCCAAAAGAATCCTCAAATGTTGAATCTGATCATTTTTATTAGTGACCAGGTCCATTACCCCCCTGTATCTGTCCAACCACACACTACACTGTAGATTAACTACCGGTACATTCCTTTTCCTGTCCCCCATCTCCCATTAAAATGCATAGGGCTATAGAATATTGTGTTGTCACCTGCAACCCAGCAATGTCTAATTATGTCTAAATGTAGAAAGATGACAGCAAAAAATTAGGTCTAAACAGAGAACAAATCTAAACCAGGTCTAATGGGTCTGCAGAGGTTTGCATATCAAATTCAGAAGTAAAACATACACAGAAAGGGCTCTAAATCCAATTAAATTAACACTTAAACTGCAAAAAAACACCACTATATTAGAGAGTTGGATGTTGTACTCTTCGCTTCGAGGCCTTAGTCATTTTATTCCCCGCTCATTTGGACCTGAATGAATTTCCCGTCCTAAAATTGGAGGGAACTGGGCACTTGTCTCCTTTTTGTGCGGCTAAATTCCTTCTTTAGTCCATGCAGCATCTTTTGACTGACTCCATTCACCAATTAACACAATACGTCCCCTTCAATGGAGAGATAGGCATCCCAGTCTTTCTCGTGGCCCGTCCATTTAACACATCTGTTGCGTCGTCATGTCGGCAGCCCCGCCCACACACAGGTTGCTCATAGCGATCCCATTATTTTGCTTTGAATGGACCTATAGGCTGTGTTCTTATAGGCGGCTATTATCCCAGTGAAAATGGCAAAGGAGGTAGAGAGAAGAATAGGGCACATGAGCAGCACCCCTATCCTCATTCCCGTCCCAAGCCTCTTAACCAGGCTTAGCTGATGCTGAGACTGAATAGAGAATGCATATCTAACGAAGGGGTTTCCTGCCTTTTTCATCAGGTTTCGTGTGTTAAATTAAAAATAAATATATATAAATTTAAATTCTATAATGAAGCATTCAAGTCACAAAAACGTGCACCACAGATAACCCATCCAACATACCGGTTAGTTTGATTCAAATATATACATATATATATATATATATGTATATTTATTAAGGCACAGTAAGAGGGTCCTGGGTTCAATTCCCGGCCCAGGCAGTCAGGGTCCTTCTGTTCTCCCTGTGTCTGTGTAGGTTTCCTCCAGGCACTCCCATTTCCCCTACCACTAAAAACATGTGCACTAAAGGTAAAAAAAAGAATATAATTGAACTGTTTATCATGGAATATACAGTATGTTTCCATAAAGCTTCATAAGAGACATAAAAGAGATATTTTGGGTCTATGCTTCCTGCTTCTGTTATTGAGAACTGCAGGAGATGAAATACACTTATGGCCATATATTTTTAACACCAGAGCATTTCCCCAGTCAAAAATCAGACCAAAATTGAATCCACAAAAAGCCAGATCATGCCAATCAAGAATGTACTTACTCTCCCTATCATTTTTTACCACAGCAGTTTATACCACCCACGGTCAAATAAAATCACAGTGTGGTCAAAGAAGAACATGTATTTTTATTTGTGGGAGTGGTGGGTGCAAGGGTCAGAGGATGTTTACTGCTCTGCTCCAGCCTCAGATATCATCACGACAGCCCTCACATGCAAAGACAATAGAAAAAACGATGGCCTATTTAAAGATGGGTCACTGCCATTTATAACACACAGACAAGAGACAGCACCAGACATAAACAAAAATGTATCTCCTCACATCCTCACAACAATAACACATTTCCACTTTTGGCAACAGTTTTATAGATACATGACAAAAATATAGACATTACATTTGATTGAAATTACATTAGACATAAACAATGAACTCGAAACACACGAGGCACGAAGTTTTATCTTTTTGCAAATGAATTGAAATGATATAATATGCTAAAGGGCCCTAACACATGCTTCATTCAATATCACATCATCAATATATTAGCCGTAAAATAAAAAATTTGAATCAAGTTTTGAAATATTCAATCCATGTTTCATTGTTTTTTTTTATTGTATATAGAAATGATAATGATGGTTTTTTTTGTTTTTTTTGTTTTTTACACGCAAATCAACTAATAAAAAATACAGTATGTCAGGGTTAGTTTCATGCCTCAACAGATGCTGGCTATATATTTAGTGGTTCATTTTGTTGATGAGATTATCAAAACCAATGATATTAAACCGTATTTATTGCACTAAGCACTCGACTAATCATGATACCAGACAGATTTAGTAAACCCATTAGAGCCAGATTATGTTAATAGTTTGATATCAGAACTCCAAATAACATACCAGCCTGTTGTGTTTTTGCATACTTGGTTGGTTTAGCTTGTTGATAACCTGAAAATATAGTAATGTATTTCTATGCATTTTAGAAAAAAAATGCTTGTGCAGGGCAGATTTGTTAAGCAAACAATGCAAATAATGTTTTAAAAACAACAACATAATTAAACATTTTTAGAGTCAATGCAATGGCTAATGAGTTATCGTGGGGTGAATGAAGCTTCTTTTCCTCCCTTTTAGGTCAGGCCACATATCTTTCAAAAAAACACAAATACCTTTTAACAGACTTTTACAGAATGGAGAAAGAAATAGAAATATGACAAACTGATAGTGACCAGTGACCTGATGTTTATTTTCAGTTAAATTGTAAGTAACACTTTAAATTGTAAGTAAATACTTTACATTCTTTCTGTGTATTATGGGAAGACTTATTGGGGCAAAACAAAAATCCAACCAAATCAGAAAAATTTTTCTGTTTTGAAATCTAAACTGTGATAATATAGACCTATCAGCTTGTTGTCGGTCAAACTGAATATATCCTCTGTCTTATTCCCGTCACTCTTCATTGTCCACCGCACCAGTTTTAAATCTAAATAGACACTTGTGGTCGGACACAAAGGGTCGTATTGTTTCCCGTTAGAGAAGGGGGTGCATGTGCTTTGCTAATGCCGCACTCGCAACAGCCAACCTCCGGGACAACTTCTGCATTCAGGCTTTGATTAAGGAGCCCGTTTATGCATGGCTGACTTCCTTCAAGGTGTCTGGAGGTTGTGGGAAAAGGCCAGTGAGTATGAGTGTGGCCTCATTTTGGGCCCGGGTCCCGCCGCCCTGGTCAATGAAGCAGAGGAGATCACATGACCATAGCTGGACAGATGTACTGTAGAGTGGGTGGCTAAGAGAGGACAGTGAGTGCTTCGAGTGTCTGTGAATGCAAACATAAACACTACAGAGTTCATGCACAGGTTGATTTGGCTTGTATGGGATAAGTGACCTAACAGTATGTCAATGCAATTTAGATCTATGCAATTTTAAAGTGAAAGTGTGTTGTATTTTGTGTTAGTAAATACATCTAAATCAATATTAATATAAAGGTAAAGAGATATTCCTTGCCTGTATTGACTGGCTGAAAAGTGTGGTAGACTACTGGATAAGGGGCCACTGTATTACACCTATTTGCCTGGTTGTCAGCCAATAACATCACATCACTAATCATGTAGAAATGTTCAAAGCAAACCTGTTGAAGGTCAAACCATGCATAGGCTACATATCTAGGCTTACAGAGACATTGGTTGAAAAAGGATGCAATATCCAGTGAGCGGCCATTCTGTGGTCAAAAATGTCTTGTTGATAAGATTTTTAAAGCTTGTTTTTGAGATAATAGCCAAGATTAGCACAGATAACCAAGATAATAATCCAGTACTGCAGAAGACCATCTCTGACCACACACCAGACATGAAGCAGATGGACTACAGCAGCCGAAGACCACACTTTATGCCACTTAGTTCAAGGTATACCTTATAAAGTGGTCAGTGAGCGTGTGTCAAAGCATAAGAATGGTATTTAAAAGCCTGCAGAGCTGAGTGGATGATCCGCGGTCAGGCCTGCTTGAACCCAGTGTAATCTGATTGCATTTGTAGTGGCCTCTGTTAAACAATGTGATTAGAGTGGCGCCTGTTTGTGGTCTGTGATGGTGACTTCTGAAGGAGATTAATGTAAGTCCAGTGAGGGACAGAAATGCCAGTATAGTGAACTAAGACAGATTAGCAGATCTAAGAATATTCCAACAATGCTTCAGTAGACACACAATTTAGACACTAACCCTTAAATCAGAAAAATTGTCACAGACCGTTGCTCAAGGTTAAATTCCATTTGCAAAAATAATATTACCATTTTTCTTGTGTTATATGATTTATGTTTTTGTGTATATATACAAAATGTGTCCAGCACAAACTTATTGAGAGTTATTTTATTTATTATTTCATTTTATTTCGATTGTTTGCAGTTGTATTTTTTATATTAATAAATCTGGATAAACTGAAAACAATTAAAACGAAAATATACCGCTATAATTTAGAAAAATCTTGTATACACCTTTGGTCACATGGCCATATTACTTACTCAAGAACAGGTATGAAAATATTATGCTTGACATTCATTGGCCAGACCTTCAGCTAAATGCATAGGTCTACATTATAGACCCTTTCAAAGTAGTGGAGGCAAGACCATAATACATTTTCAATGGAGAAATTAGCATTAGCCACAAAATATTGCAAATTAAGTTGGTTTTGACAAATGGCATCCACTCTCTACATGTAGGTGATGTCAGAGAATGTACCTCACATTATTTGTTTAATGTACACAGTTGGACTTTTGGCTGGAGGCAAAACTCTGGATTTTTAGGTTTTACTGGCCCTAGTCCTAGTCCTTACAGAAATGTTGATGACCACAAAAGTTTTTTCGTTGTATGCTCAGAATTATACGATCCTCACCACAAATCCTATTTTTTTCCAAAGATAACTCACTTTTGCTCCAGTCCCCTTCATTCCGGAATTCTGAACGTTCCATATGACCAACAGGGTCTACAGTGGTCTATATTGCCTAATTGACCTTGTGTAACAAATACAGGTCATCTGTACAAGGTGAACTTCCCCATGTGATTTCCCCTAGATATGTGTAAACTGATCTGTCATGCCAATGGTCCCGAGCTAACCTGTTCCTACCATGGATCCTGGCTCCCGTGGGAAATGATGAAACAGCTAATGCAACACTTTCCCACGCCTTCACCAACATGGCTGACACCTAAACACAATCAGATAAGGATCATCTTGTAGTGGCACACAAACAGTAGACTTTACATAGGACAAATACAAATGTGCTTTGATGTTGTGGTTTTGATGTTGTGGTTTTGAACACTTGTTGCATTGTCAGATCCCAGTGATTTTCAGACTATTCACCCTAAATAATCTAGCACTAAAGCAGTAAATCACCAAACTAGGGCTAAACATAAACCAGGTCTAAACCAGTTCTAAAGATCTAAAGCAGGTGTGGTATGAGCTCTTTCTGGTGCATGGTACTCGGGAATATTTTGCAACTTAAGTCTCTCTGGGGGTTTCATGTGGTTTTGACCCAGTTTAGTTCTGATTTAGACCTGGCTTAGACATGGTTTAGACCTGGTTTACTCAATTTTCACAGACTTTAGATTTAAATTAGTCTTTGGCCCCAGTTTTGTCCTTATTAGCAATATTTTTTCTGCATTACTCCCCACATTATTCATTTAGAGTTTCTGAGGTGGTGTGAAATGTTTGACACTGGTGAAACGCATGTCTACACCGGGACTAAACTTGGTCCAAACCAAGTCAAAACGAGCACTATACCAGGTCTCACATTCTTCTGCCACAGTTTGAGAACCAATGACATATCCCTTTCATGAATGCAGCTAGAACGTCTTCTAATCCAAAGATCAGCTCAGTTGGACCCACCACAAGCTATAAAGGATTAAACCACTGCCTCTCACATTGAAGCTAGTGCCAAGAAATGAAGCCCACACATTACATGCACTGCACCCAATAGATTCCCTCCAGTTCAGCTTGTCCAGTCAGAAATCAATTGTAACACAGGTGGTACGGTCAGAATTTATGTGGGTAACCTCGGTGTCATTGGTAGCATTATCCTTCTTATGTTAATTCCCCATCCTGCTGTTCACATTTAACACCATACAATGTTAATAGCAGTAAATAGATTGTGGGAATTAGTGGTAATAGCTTTCACAGATGTTTGGAGATCATATATAACTCTAGCCCCTGATGATTTGTATACAGGTTTAAGGATTGCATTTTGCACCAATTACAACTGAAAACAACTTTTTTTGGTCATTTTCAAGCTGGATGTCTGCTGTTGAAAGTGCCAGCTCGCTACTTCTGATATAATAATAGAGCTAAAGAAATACCACAATAGTAAACCAATGTGTTAAAATGTCATAATGAGTGAGTAGAAACTTAAAAGCCCCGAAAAATAATGACCCACTATTTGCCCAAATTACGAGCCAACTGACCCAGAAGACAAATCTAACGAGAACCCAGTTTTGCAGATAAAACTAGCTGGCAGCTTTACCCTTCATCCCGCTGTTCACATCTAACACCATATAATGTTTACAGCACTAAATACATTGTGGGAATAGGTGGTAATAGCTTTCACAGCTTCTCGTAGAGCCGACATCTCTAGCTGCCTCTCTGTATATTAACCCTTGCATACAGACCCCATCTCAGTGATACAGACCAATTAAACACTCTCTCTTTGGCAATTACCCAGCATGCATTAGCGGAACTTACTGCTTTCACTGCACCGTAAAGCAACTCCTGGGGCCACATCTGCTTTTCATTGTCACGGTTGCCTAATTTGTCTGGGCTTCATATATCACCGAGATCCCTGCGGAGTTCTTATCTCTGAAGACAATAAACCATGACCAAACGTTGCCATTCGAACTTTGGCATGGCACAAGCTTGAACTAATAGGTCCATATCTTGCATTCTATGAAATTTGAGCAGGATGACTTTCTTGAAAATTATTTATAGATTTCTTAGGTTGAGATATGCAAAGAAAAAGTGCATTAAAAGAGTTGGAATATCTCCAGCTGTCATCTTTGTCTGTGGAATATCTTGGGAAGGCTCTGTGAATAAGTACCAGACCACACTGAGAGAAGGACTTTGATTGAGCTTCAGCCTTTTGGAAAATACTTTAAAGAAATAAGGAATCATGTGAAGACTTTCTACATAGGCACTGTATAATGTTACAGTGTCTGAAGGGGGGCATCCACATTTGAATCAAAGAGCTGCATTCATGTTGTCTTTATATCTATGAGCTACTGTATACTCAATCAGGATATTCTATTGAGCAAACGTGACAAAAGTGGATAACAGCAACTATGGGCCTTAGGTGGGGTACATGCTGGATAGTGACAGACAACCATTCTCTGAGGACAGTTAACCTAGTTCTATTTTCCAAACACGTGTCTTTGGATGGTAGATGAAATCTGAAGAGCACCCATGGTAACACAGGGAGGACATGCAAACTGTTCAGCCATAAATTAAAGTTAGTCTGTTAGTAATAATAAAGAAGCCTGCAGACTACCAGTGGTACCCATACCACCTTTGAGAACTACTGGGCTGGACAATTACATTTGGTAGAGATAACATTGGACGTACTGTATAAACAAGCCACACTTTGTCAAGTTGAGAAAAAGTTTTATGGACAACTTATTTATTAGTGGTTTAAAGTGTATGTCAACATACACTGTGCTTAGACACCCGCCCACAGCCTCAGCACTTTCCCACTGCACAGCCCTGCTCTGTCTGGGACAACCCCAGAGAGTCTGATACAGCAGACATCCTCAACATTTTCACAGCATCAGATCCCCACAGTGGATATTCTTCCAACACAATACCCACAGAGATCGTATCCCCCGGACGGACCAAGTTCCACAAAATGCACCATCAAGCTGTCCTGGTATAGGGAGAGTTAATGTTCAAATCTAAAATACTGAAAATATATAAGTAAACTAGCAATTATTAAAAAAAAATAATGAACTGTTTTTATATGTTGTATGTAACACAAAACGCAAATGAAGCAAGAGATCATTTCTTTTGAAGAGACAGAAAGATGTGAGCAGCCCACAGCCACTGAGAACATATTTTTATTTATTTTATTTTATTTATTTTCATACAGGGGACAATGCATATTAATAAACATTTCTGTCAATATGCCAGAGTTAGCCAGAAGGCTATTTTTCATCAGTAGCCCCTAGACAGACATTAAAAGTCACCCTATAAGAACAGCAATAAAATGACATATTTACATAACAATAACAATTACAGCACACTCAATAAAAACAACATTTAGGCAAAAGAACATCAGCGACAAACAGACCAACAATCAGACAAACAACAGACCAACAATCAGACAAAACAACAGACAAATACATGAACTCATACACACACACACGGCATACCTCAGACTTCTGAATGAAGGTGACTATGTGATTGGAATGAGATCTTTTACATTCACTCCTGCATTCATAAACCTCTCAAATTAAATAAATTGCTTTTTTTAAAAGCTATATACAAACAGTCTTAAACCTGCCCGAAACAGGAAACAGAAAACCATGTCAACCTCTCTTGCCAAATGATAAACGCTACACTTTAAAGACAAACAAGAACACCATAGGATCCTTCTTTGTTGATGACCACTTGATGCTTCCATGACGACACGGGGATGCCACAAAAAAGGAGAAAGTGTTGAAAAGCGTTAGTCTGACAGAGTGGAAGTAGGACAAAAGCAGGGGGTGAGGAGCAGGTCGAGCTGAGAGAGTGAAAGAGAAACAATTATATCTAATGGGGAGCTTGAGAGCATGTTAAAAATAGGACAATAATTATGAGACACCAACGTGCTTCCTGTTTTCATTGGACCGTTCAGAACAGAAGCTGATTTTCCAAAGATTTTAACGTCTTCTCAGAGCGCTGGGATTATTTTTGAAACAAGACATCTACTGGCAGAGTGATGTGGTGATAATGCAGTCACAACAAACTTGCCATATTGACATTTTGAAGGACTGTGCATGGTAGTTGGAAGGGGTTGTTGGGGAAAAAAAAACTTTTACAGTTTACAGTTTTCTAGTTTCAATTAAATCAAACAACCAATACACTTACAGGAATCATTATTAGGTAGATGTGGTAAAGTAGCTCCAAATATGGTCTTTTGATGCAGTAGCCCACCTGCTTCATAGTTCATTTTTGAGATCACAGATGTTCTTCTGCAGTCCTTGATGTAAAAAGTGGTTTTCTGAGCTAATGTTGCATTTGTGTTCTCTCAAAACAGTATCTGACAACAATTTTTACCCCCAGAACTGCAGCTCACTGGATCTATGGATCTTTCTCAAACCATTCTCTATTCATTCTTTGACCAAATCTGTTTTTCTGACAGCCATTTAGTATCCAATTTTGTGGCCACTATATATTTTGGGAAAGACTTGATATACTGTCTGCAAATATTCCCTTTATATTCTTTAACATTGTTCTTTCTATAAACACCATTATGTGCTATTTTCAGATGTTAAAAGACTAAGGTTTGCATACAATGGGCCACCGTCTTTCCTTTGTGTAATGGATTTCCCACTCAAAACAATGAGACCCTGTTTCAGTTTGACATAAGGGCCCAGCAAACAGTCTTATTCCCTCTTCACCTTTCTTTACATTAGAGGGTATGGTGGTAATAAGTAGGCTGTCAACAGGTTTTAGGGGTCTATTGAGTTCTCGGTGGAAATCTAACCTGAAGGGTCTCCAGTGAATCTCCCATTACCAGCAACAATATGGGAACATCAGAATTTGGAAGATAAACTATATTTCATTAGTGTATGCAAGTGTTAAGAAATGCAGTAAAAAATCATTCAGACATGAGCCCATTGCCCAACATAGAGACTGTCTGGGATTACCATGGAGACACAGAAAGATGTGAGCAGCCTACAGCCAATGATGAACTAGTGGGAAGAACCAAACTATCCTTCAAAAATATTCTACACAAGTGGAGGCAAACTGTTAATAATAAATTGCATATTTTTAAGGCACGTCTTCAAGTCTGTGAAAACATTTGGACAATGCTTAAGCTATTGTCTCTAATTCACAATAGACCATATGGCAGAAAGAGACATGTCCAGGCTTGCCAGCAGTAACTTTTCTAGGCCTACCACCGAACCCAAGTCAAATCTGACACTAGAGCTTTGTGAGAAGAAATGATAATAAAATAGAATACCTTTTTCGTCTGCTTTGGTAGCTTGTGGTTACCTGAATTTATTGTATTGGAAACTCTTGGTCTGTTTTTAGATCCTAAAGCATTCCTCGCTCTGGTCCTTGGAGAGCGACCTCAAAGGGAAGTAACCAAACGCTTGGTTCTGAGGGGAAGCCCGGTCCCTAGGCTCTGTCTCAGGGGGTGACCTGAAACCTCACATGTGATAGTGTGTCCAGACAAATAAACAGAGGTCATCCACATTCCCCAACTCCTATTGTGTGACTGACTTTTAGATTGTCTGTTTTAACACTATCCCAAAAAGTAAAGTAGGCTTTGTATTATTTAATTACATATATACAGTAATAATAATATGGGTCATCTGGAACAAAATAAGACTCTCAGATGACTTCAGGATGTCCAATTTTATGGCACCCTTCAAGATTTTATATGGCACATTCCTTTATTATCTTCATCTTTCAAGCAGAATCTACCTGCTATTAGTTTGTTGGTTTAAAAATAGATTCTTGATATTTTTGGCCCATTTTTACACTTTCAAATCTGTTTCTGGCTTAAATTCAATTCGAAAATGATCTGAAAAACATCTGCTTATCCAACAAAACAGAGCAAAAAGATTATGAATACAGGAAATGAAAACAAAATATTAGATTGGATTGGAGGTTAAATAAATGCATACAAGAGAACATCCCTGTAGAAGGTAATGACAGAATTTCAGCATTACAGTCTCATTAAAATCTCCAACATATGCATAAAATCTACTGTATTTTTGGTCAAGCTAAACTTCAAAAGTGTAGATAGCCTTGTGAAAAGCTCCAGAGGAATGTTAAACAGACTGAAATGAAAAATAAATGTAAACAATATGAGCTCAGACAGAAACATGTGGCTTTGCGCTAATGTCTTCCACGTTAGCCTTTTTCAACAACTTGGGATGTTTAAGGGTATCCGGTTATAGCTTACATCTCACTGCAATGTCAAACTCTGTGCTCTTGTCAGGTTTTCGAGACAGTTGTGGGATACTCTGGAGAAATGTGCATATGTTAGGGGAAAAATCCTGTTTACCTGTTGTACATGCACCATTTACAACTATAAATAGCCATGCCTGTAATTTTGCCATCAGCTTTCATGGCTATCACGCACCAACATGTTGATATGATCAGGACGAAATCTGTTTGGTGTTTATAAGTGGGTTTGTGGTCGCTTTGGTTTGAGGAAGTGGCCTTGTCTGAGTAACGGACATTTAAATCTCACTGGAATTCACTGGTAACAAAAGAGATTGAAGATTAAAGAACATTGTATAGTCTGTGTTTTGAGATATATGTGAGCAGGAAATTCAATATCTGATCATTATAAGGAGAATGCATCAGGCCAGCAGTAGTCCTGGTTTAGTCCTGGTTTAGTCCTGGTCTAGACACAGTTTACAGTAGTGTTGGTTTAGTCCTGGTTTAGTCTTGGTTTAGTCCTAGTCTTTGTTTAGTGTTGGTTTGGTGTTGGTTTAGTCCTAGTCTTGGTTTAGTGTTGGTTTAGTGTTGGTTCAGTTATTGCACTGCTTTAGACCCAGTTTACCCGGGTTTAGTAATAGTTTTGATTCCAGGTTTGGCAGTAGTTGGGTTCCTTCAGTTTTTATGTAATGACTTTGCCCTTGTGTCCTTGAGAAAGAGATCAGTAAACCAGTGTGATTAATTAGTCCAAACTTGCACATAAAAAATATATATATATAATAAAACAGTATATCATTTAGTTCTGCTCTCATGAATACATAAACAAACAAATACATTTTAAAAAACATGTGATTTAACTGTGTCCTTGGGCAAGACACTTCACCCACATATGCACAAATAAAAGTAGTGGTGGTTGCATCATAATGTGGGGTTAAGTCCTTGGTTTAGTCCTGGTTAAGTCCATGGTTTAGTCCTGGTTAAGACCTTGGTTTAGTCCTGGTTTAGTCCCGGTTAAGCTCTTGGTTTAGTCCTGTTTAATTTCTTGGTTTAGTCCTGGTTAAGTCCTTGGTATAGTCCTGGTTAATACCTTGGTTTAGTCCTGGTTTAGTCCTGGTTAAGACTTTGGTTTAGTCCTGGTTAAGTCCATTGTTTAGTGCTGGTTTAGTCCTGGTTAAGTCTTTGGTTTAGTCCTGGTCAAGTCCTTGGTTTAGTCCTGATTATGTCCTTGATTTAGTCCTGGTTAAGTCCATGGTTTAGTCCTGAAATTGTCCTTGGTTTAGTCCTGGTTAAGTCCTTGGTTTAGTCCTGGTTAAGTCCTTGGTTTAGTCCTGGTTAAATCCTTGGTTTAGTCCTGGTTAAGTCCTTGGTTTAGTCCTGGTTAAGTCCTTGGTTTAGTCCTGATTAAATCCTTGGTTTAGTCCTGGTTAAGTCCTTGGTTTAGTCCTGATTAAATCCTTGTTTTAGTCCTGGTTAAGTCCTGGTTTTGCTTCTGACCTTGTCCTGTTTTAGTCTTGTTATGGTCTATTTGTTTGTGCAGAGCGGAGCGGAGCAGGTTGTTACACGATCCCGTCCGTCGTAAACCTACACACCTGTAAGCCCCGCCCACTACATACTCTACAATACTCCATGGATGAATACAACAAAACTACAAAAACAACTGTTGCCATTAGCCACCTCAAGACACTGTGATGTTTTAGAAGTTTAAAGACATCCCACGTAACTTTTGTCCACTAGATGGCGATAATGGTGATTTCTTTTTTATCTAAATGCATCTGATTTATAGACTTTTTATTTTTGATATGTGCAGTATGTGTCTGTTTTTGTTAGGTGAGGCACAAAGGTTTTTTATGCAGTCAATTGGTGTGTAAAGAATCCCCCTAAAAGGACTATAGTTTGAGGAGAGATCAGTGAATGTGTCAAATAAAATATTCCACTGAGCCTTTGGGATCTGCAACAGCACCTATATGCCAGTATTTATTTGAGGATTTTAATGAGTTTAGTCTTTGTTTTCGAGTTATCTTTTAAATTGTTGGTCAGAATTTGCTGTATTTAGATTTCAAAGTGATGATGTGCATTGTATTAAATCCACTTTAAACCATGTTGACAGATCCTCTACAGGAGGCTGAAGTCTGGTTATAATCCTACTTGAACTAGACTTCGACCGCTTTTCCTTGTCATGTGGGGTTTAGAGGAGACTCCCGCTGGTCTTGAGAGAGGAACACACACTGGCAATCATTTCAACTCAGCAAAAGACATGGACATGATACTAGAGTGGCCTAAAATAAGGACTAAAACGGTTCTAAAACCTATATAGTGGACTAAGGGTATGTTTCTCAAATGGTGGTAAGTGGGACACTTTTTGGAGATCAGAATTTACTGCCGGTTTAGTCCTTTAAGGATTACCGGTTTAGTCCTTTTGATATAACCGGTTTAGTCCATTTGATAAAACCAGTTTAGTTCTTTTGATACTAGTCCTTTTGATATAACCGGTTTAGTTCTTTAAGGATTACCGGTTTAGTCCTATTAATATAACCGGTTTAGTCCATTTGATAAAACCGGTTTAGTCAATTAAGGATTACCGGTTTCGTCCTATTGATATAACCGGTTTAGTCCATTTGATAAAACCGGTTTAGTCAATTAAGGATTACCGGTTTAGTCCTATTGATATAACCGGTTTAGCCCATTTGATAAAACCGGTTTAGTCCATTTGATAAAACCGGTTTAGTCCATTAAGGATTACCGGTTTAGTCCTTTTGATATAACCGGTTTAGTCCATTTGATAAAACCAGTTTAGTCCTTTTGATACTAGTCCTTTTGATATAACCGGTTTAGTCCTTTAAGGATTACCAGTTTAGTCCTATTGATATAACCGGTTTAGTCCATTTGATAAAACCGGTTTAGTCCTTTAAGGATTACCAGTTTAGTCCTTTTGATATAACCAGTTTAGTCCATTAAGGATTACCGGTTTAGTCCTATTGATATAACCGGTTTAGTCCATTTGATAAAACCGGTTTAGTCCTTTAAGGATTACCAGTTTAGTCCTTTTGATATAACCGGTTTAGTCCATTTGATAAAACCGGTTTAGTCCTTTTGATAAAACCAGTTTAGTCCTTTAGCTATAACCGGTATAGTCCTTTTGATAAAACTGGTTTAGTCCTTTTGATATAACCGGTTTAGTCCTTTAGCTATAACCGGTTTAGTCCTTTTGATAAAACCAGTTTAGTCCTTTAGCTATAACCGGTATAGTCCTTTTGATAAAACTGG
>JAVQKC010072764.1:0-11241 GCA_036025475.1 Philypnodon macrostomus | reverse complement strand
ACTGTCCCAGGACATCCCCTGTCCTTAGACCCTCCATCGCGGCAAGGAAAAACTCCAAAAAAAACATTTATGGGAAAAAGAGAAACCTTAGGGAGAACCAAATGATAGAGGGATCCACTCCCATATATGACCCGTATAGTGCACAGAAAGGTGATTTATCCACAATTCAAAAGTTGTACTTTGCATGGAGGTGAACAATATCACTACTCAGTCCTAACTATTCAGTCCTTCAGACCTGCTACTTGACTAGCCAAAAGTTTTAAAAAGGTTTATATGCTTTCTACTTAATTTATCGGCGAAACAACGATATTATGGAATCACATCCGTCCGCATCTGCAGATCCTAGCTGATAACTCAAATTGCTGGATGCACACAGCCATGCATTTAGACTACCGTCTACTGTCTTCAAAGGAATGGCCCGTCTCTTTTTGATGAAGATGTATTGCTGACTGTGGTCCACTTGAGTTACCTCTCCTGTGCTGGTACATTCTCCGCTGTAACTGTTGTTTAATTTCACCTATGTATAATTCACTACACTCTTCTTTACACTGTACCGCATACACCACATTGCTCTGTTTATGTCTGGGAATTTTGTCCTTGGGGTGGACCAGTCTCTGTCTGATGGTGTTTATTGGTTTAAATTGTGCTGAGATGTCGAATTTACTGTATCTGAGACGCCGGCTACATAAGGGATGACAGGGTGGTTTCAGAATGACCTCTACCTGGATGAATGACAACCTTCACCATCGTTTATGTGCAAGTTAGAGGCTGTCAAACATACCTGAACTCCCAATTTAAATCCAAAATGGCCAACTTCCTGTTTGTTGTAGGGTGGGGTCATAATATTTTATGTTCGGTACACTGTGGAGAATCACTGTACCAAGTTTCATTGCTCTCTGCCAAAGTATGTCCAGAGAATCAGGGCGCATTTGAGGCAGTCTGGATTTGACCTCTGTAACGTGTACTTTAAATATACACTAGCCTGGATCAATGTGCCAAAATGCATACGATTTTGTTTATGTTCAGTAGATCATGAGCTCAATTAAAGTGCTTCAATAATTAGTTAATTATTTAATTGTCATTTGTCAGTTCAGCATCGTCATGATATGAAACTGTCTAGAAAAGTTTTAAAGGATCTTAAGAAGACTTTTTGAGTTATTGTGTTCACCATTTTGGGCAGTAATTAATTCAGTACTTAATTAATATTCATCTTAAAAGCACCAAAATCGATACATTTCAGCGTCTTTATGATATCTGGTCTGTTGGTGAGGAAGTCCCATATCATAAGTGCTATGGGCCGATAGTCATTAGGACAGGATGCTGTGAGGAACTTTGGAATGGGAACAACAGTGGAGGTTTTGAAGATGGTGGGCACAATAGACAGGCTCAGAGACAGGTTGAAGATGTTAGTAAACACCACGGCGAGTTGGTCAGCACAAGCTCTCAGCACCCGGCTGGGGATAACGTCTGGCCCCGGTGGGTTTACCTTCTTGAACGACCGCCTCACTGCATCTGTGTCTATGGAGAGTATATCGTCCTCACTGTCCACATGGGGTCTGGTGACAGGCGTGGTGTTGTCCGCATCAAACTGGGCATAGAAGGTGTTGAGCTCATCCGGAAATGATGCGCTGGACCATTCCACTGGCCTGCTCCTCCTCTTGTAGTCAGTGGCATGGCGTAGTCCCTCCCACACGAGTCTCGTGTCGTGGCTCTGTTGGGCAGACTCCACTCTCTCCTTGTGTTATCTCCGGTGTGGTTAATGTCCCCATCAGCTGCATCTGCAAACATTTGCCAATCAGTTGTTTCATAGCAGTCCTGTAGCACTTCGTCAGCCGTACTCTTCCATTTGTAGATCTGTCTGGGAACTGGTTTTTCAAGTTTAAGCCTTTGTTTGTACGCAGGCAGCAGCAGAATAGCACTGTGGTCAGATATATCAAAGGCTGGGTGGAGGAGGGGTTTGTAGCTGTCCTTGAATGGAGTGTAACAGTGTTCCAGAATGTGCTCACCCCTGGTGGGGAGAGATATGTGCTGGTAGTATTTTGGTTAAAACCGTTTTCATGTTAGCTCAACACGCCGGCTCGCTTTTCCCTCCGTGTCTTCCTCTTATGGCGCCGGTGTAGGGAACCAAGGATCCACGCCAGTCCTTGAAAGTCAGCATAAAGGCCACACTAACTGACGAACGCAGCTCCAATAGTGTGCTGCGGTCATACTCGTAGCGAGGAAGTGCAATGCAAGTGCAAAAGGTGAAAAAAGTAAGTAAAAATAAAATAAAAAGTGCGAGTCGGCTTGGAGCTCCGATCAGAGCAACCGTTGTTTGGTGCATCCTGATGGCAATCTAGAACCTGGATTTACCTAACTAGCATTTCTTAATACTACAATACTAGGCATTGGGCACATTAGCAACTTGTAGGTACAAGTGCAGACACTAGCACTTTGTATTGCTGGCCAGGTTCTGAAGACCATCAGTCCATGAAGTCTATCTTCCTGCTGACACAGGATGGAGTCAAAGTCTTTAATTATTTACAGATGTTTTTTTATCATGCTTTATGGTTCCAACTGATTGTTTTGTACATTCTTGAACATAATGGTATGGAATGTGTCATTTCTAATCCCAGCAGTCTGACCCCTGCAGAGGATTTTGTGAACCGTGACTTGTAGGTGAATCACCTTCATATACCGAGACCACATGTCTCTCTTGGACTACCGCATAAGTGGGAGAAAAAAACCAAGAGCTTTATTTTACAGTGTTTATATTATTGCTTACAATGTGAAGCTTTTTTTCTCCCCTCAGGTTACCCTGGTGCTGACAACACGCCCTTAGCCCAGGATGTCTAGCCCACATCTGGCCTTAGTTTCTTTTAGGCAGTTCCACAGCCTCTTGAGGATGAACACTAGGGCACCATTCACTTATCGATTGTATGAGATCTGGTGTGCTGTTCACTTGTTTGTATGATGCTTTTTCAGAACACTATTCTGTCCCCAATTTTTCCACGGTTCTCCCTTAATGGTGGCCTGTTTTTTTTTTGTCCAAGGCTGTCTCACCATCTAAAACCATCTGAGCCATGATTTTGGGCCTACCTCTTGTTTTTGTTTGTACCAGCCTCCTTTGGAGCCATTGGCACAGGAGTGATTGAAGTGGCTTTCCTGTTTGACTGCACTTCAAACGTCAGCAAAGTGTGCTGACTTGCCTGAATACCATGTTGTTGTTATCTTATTAGATTCTAGATTATCCTAGAACAGGTCACAGGTGGCTCTGTTGGTATTAGTGCTCGAACTGGGCAAAGGGAACATTCCGTCCTGTCGGTCATTCAGGATTCATAGAACTGTATTTACAGATGTAACTTTTTTTCCTCCACATTTTCCAACTGGTTGTATACAGTGTCAATGAAATAAAAAATATGTTTTCTCTAAAGGGGACAACTCTTTTCTGGACAAAAAGGTTAGTACCGTCCTTCTCCAAATATATTTGTATTTTGTAATTTTGTCTTAATTTTTTTTCCATGTTTTCAGCCCGTCATCACGTTCACAGAAGGGTTTTCGATGGACACTGTGGCTCTAGAGCTGAAGGAAGTAAAGGAGTCTCTCGCCACGATCTTAAACCGGGAGAAAGAGGGAGAAATGCCCAAATACTGGGCCCACACCACCAAAAAAATCAACAAATACTTCTTCATTGTCTACCTCTTTTGTGTAGTTGTGTTTTTAATCATTCTTTTCATCATCTGGGTTTATGGAGAAGAATAGTCCGTAGTTTTTGGAGTAGCATACAACAGAAATTACTTTGTGCTGGAGGTGTACACTGATCATATGAGACCATATGATATTATATTTTTACCATATTGCCCACCCTTACTAACTGCTATTTATGTTTGCTTTGGGGACCATTTGTAATGTATTGTAAATTTAGTGTAATTGAATGCCATTATCTACTTAAATAGGCATTTGCATTATTTTCAAATATTGAATGGATGGTTCCAGGTTTAAAATACTTTGTTTCATTTTGTGGTCAGGAATGATTTTTCAGCAAATCCTTCTGTAAAATTTTATTTGAAATTGTGGTGCTTGTAGGTGCTAAAGTAGAAATCTCCAGAAAACCTTTTGTTTAAAATAAGTAAATGTTAAAAATAAACTAGGCCTGTGGTGTCATCCCTGACAGCTAGGTGTATATTGGTGAAACGTTTATTTGACCTCTGTAATGTGCCTATGTACATTTAGTATACAGTTGCCCGGATCAACGTGTCAAAATTCATGAGATTTTGTTTATGTTCAGCAGGATTATTGGCTCAATAAATGTTCATCAAAACATTAATTTGTGAATTATTTATTTGTCATGAATCATAGAAGTACCAAACTCAATCCAGTTCTGCATCTTCATGTACCTGTGTGCAACAGTTGAAAAAGATCAAGCAAAGACTTTTTGAGTTATTGCGTTCACAGTTTTGGCCCGTAATTAATTCATTTATTTATTTATTTCCATCGTAGAAGTACCCAAATCGATACAGTTTGGCGTCTTTATGATATGTACCTGTGTGCAAATGTTGAAACTGATCCGGTAATTTGTTTTTGCGTTATCATGACGTGATTCCATAATATCGTCGTTTCGCAGATATAATTATCAGATTCAACATTTGTGGATTTTTTGGGGGGGTATTTCTTACAAAAATCCATCCCATAAAGTTAATACAGAATTCTGGCCCCTGGCCCCCATTTGAGGGTATGACATCATCACAGTCTAAAACCTGCAACCCAGAAATGTGTTGGTGGTGGTCTCTGTCAGTCTGCCCCCAGGCAACTGTGGCTTACCAACCCGTGTGTGATTGTGAGAGAAAAGCACTTTGGGTGTAATGAAAAGAGCTGTAATAATGGAAGCTGTTATTATTAAATGAGTCGTTGAGGGGTGAATGAAGCTTCTTTTACTTTGCCCTTGCATCCCTTAACAAAAAACAACCTTGCAAGAATCAGTGTGTCACAAATTGCTTTTCAACAGAGCTTAAAACATCGGAAGATTCAAACTAAAACATATATTTTTTTAAACTGTGGGACCACTCCATGAAGGAAAAATGCAACAAAAACTCAAGTAAGAGTACCGTTACTTCAAAATATTATCACACAAGTAAAAGTAAAAAGTATTGTATACAATTTATTTTAAAAAGTTACTCAAGTAAATGTAACTGAGTAAATGTAACGGAGTACTACCCAACACTGTTCCTTGTTAAATGCATATGTCTCCAGATGCAACAGTAAAAAGTATTGAAGCCAGAGCAACACTCTCTCATTATGATCTATAGGCTGAGTTGTGTCCTGCGGTTTGTGGACGAGAGGGTTGTGAATGCAGAGAATGATATATGGGACAAATGGGAGTATGTTGTGTGCTGTTTGAGTATAAGCAGTAAATTCATCAGGTCATTGACAAAATATGTTCCTCTCAACTCTCAGCTGTGTGTCTTTGAAGAATTCAAAACAACAACCCTAGGGCTAGAGACAACGCCAAATGTCTGCAGCTATGTAAACAAAAAGTTGGAACAATTTACATTTTTTTAAACGTTTTTGTGGCAATAATTACAAGAAAGAGAAAGGTGAAGCCTTGTTCTTGGAAGTAAAAGAGGCAACAAAAATGAATGACCGCAATTTTGGTTCTATGTTATGAAATATAGGCCCTTTCAAAGTTTGTAAACAGAATGCTCTAAATTCCGGAATGGAGGCAATTGGAGGAAAGACCATAATACATTTTCAATGGAGAAACTAGGTCTGTGCTGTCGTCCCCGACAGCAAAGTGTATATCGGCGAAACGGCCCCATACGTCTGCCACAACTGGCACCAACGGGCACCTTAATCAGACATTGTGTGGTTTCTAAGGGTTTTAATATTGTTACGAGCATTTGAGAGGCCTCGCCCACAAACCATGACAAACATTGGAAGGGTCTATTTGACTTCATTTGTCTGGATGTTTGTGAAAAATGTTTTTACCAAATTTGGTAAAATTCCCTGAAACTACAGTCTTCTTTCAGTCTATAGGGGGCGCTATAGAGGTAACTGCCATCATATTGGTCAGATTAGGTGTTTCAGGTTTGAGCCTAATCGGGCAAAGTATGTGCAAGTTAGAGGCTGTCAAATATACATGACCTCCCAGTTTCAATTCAAAATGGCCGACTTCCTGTTTGTTGTAGGGTGGGGTCATAATAATATTTCATGTTGGGTCCATTGTGGAGAATCACTGTACCAAGTTTCAGTGTTCTGTGCCAAAGTAAGTGTGTCCAGGGTCCCATAGGGGTCATAAACATGGGGGCGCTATAGAGGCATTCTTTATTTGACCTCTGTAATGTGCCTATGTACTTTAATTATACAATTGCCTGAATCACTGTACATTTACAGTGAAACCATGTAATAATAACCATAATCACAATCACTTGTCAAAATTACAAATTACTGTAATTAAAACAGAGAAATACAGTAAGACTCTTCAGTAAAATTTTGTTAAATTTACATTGTCAAAATGTAATTATTATATATTTTTTTTATAGTCAATACTGGATAGTTTACCAATTACTTTTAAATTTCAAAGTGCTCACTGCTCAGTGTTGCTTCCACACACAGGTGTTTCTGTGCTCTGATTGGATAAATGTGCGCGCGGTAAGCTTGTGGTTAATTTTTTGTATAGCAGGACAAAAGGCATGTGTTTGTTAGCTTCAATAGAACATGTTTTAAGCTAGGCATGGGCTTCTATGCTAACTTTAGCTGAGTTGTATGGCAGCTTACTACTTTTTGTAAAGAGGTGAAGTGACCTTTTTTAAATGTAAAAATGATAATCTGTGCTTTTTGTAAGAAGAATATTGGAACTTTGAGGGGCTCTGTTTTGCATTGTAGAGTCCATAGGAAGGAACCTCGTTGTTTGTTCAAATGTGTTAGCACTAACTGCAAGCAGACATTTTTATCGTGCCCATAATGAACCCTCATCTCAAGTTGCTGCTGTGAAAACTGTGAAATAACTCCTATTACATCTTAAAGAGCATATTGTAGATGGTAGGGGTGTCATGTCCTGTAACGATGATCTTACACTAAACATATTTGTGCAACATGTTTAGTGTAAGATCATCGTTCACTGCTCACATGTCAAGGAAGCACAAAGGTTGTTCTTCAGACAGAATAAGGAAACTCCTTCTACGTCCTCAGCTGTCATTCATAGTGGGGATGTTTCACAAAGCACAGACGAAGTCATGGAACCAACTAATATAACCACTGAACAACCTGAGAATTTGAGTGACTCCTTTCTGAGAAATATGTCTTTTTTTACCATAAATTACAAGGACAACTTCCTGCTTTCACAATACAGAAATTGTTGAGGAAATACAAAATGTCCATGAGTTGGGACAGGAACATACATGAACTAAAGTAAGTTCACTATTAGAGAAAGACATGGGCCTACTCAATGATGCCATTGCTAAAGTTTGTGATTGTATAAAAGAGTCAGATGTGTTCTCTTTTTGTCATCAGGGACCATTGAGAACAATATACACAAGGGGTCAGACGTTTACAAAAATGTTTGATTACACAGAACCAAAAAAAGTGACATTGGGATTTGATGAAAACATTACACAGAAGTTTGCTTCTGGTAGTGGTGGTACTAGTGGCACAAACATTGAATACATTATTACAGTCAGAGTTATGGAAGAGTTCAGTGCCACATCAATCTGGAGGGACTGATGTTTGTGTAGATATACATGATGGACAGATTTTTAAGTCCAAACAGTTCTTTCTTGAAAACCCAGAATCTTGTGTCAAGATGCTTTTGAAATAGTCAATCCTCTGGGTTCTGCTAAAAAGACACACAAAGTTGTGGCCATTTATTTTTCAATGGGAAATTTACCCATCCATGTGCGTTTTGTTGTGTTGTGCTGTTAACTCTGAGGCATCCAGGCTGTCAGGTCAAGTGGTTCAAAATTGGAATTTCTTAAGGTTGCTAGCAGTCTTAATTGGAGACAAAGTGCAAAACCCAGAGGATGATGTATGGAAGTTAGCTCTCCAGCTCAAAGATATCACTGATCTGATTTGTGCTCAAGAGATTTCAAGAAAATTGTTGTTTCCGGAGAACCCACTAAAACCAAAACATAATTTCTTACGTCATTATCCAGCACTGATCATGAAGTTTGGCCCGTTGAGTAGATTATGGACTATTGGTTTTGAAAGCAACCACAGTTATTTTAAAAGATGTGCAAGGCACTTAAAAAACTTCAAAAACATATGTCCAACGTTGTCAGAGCGACATCAGATGTATCAGGCATATCTTTTAGCTGGGCAAGGACGCAGTCAACTACTGCAGGTCAAAGACAGTTGTGCCTTTTACCCAAACCTCCACAGCGACACTATTAACCATGCCATTAGGGAGTTTGCCTTTTCTGAATGTAATACCCTTGTTTCTACTGACATACAGTACAAGGGTACCTCGTCTGTGGAAATGAGGAGTGTTTGGAGTTTGGTGAACTTGTCCTGGTTTTATTTCAGAATGACAGAGCTGTGTATTTTGTGATGGATGTACACAAAGCTGATTAGCATTCTGAAAACAATCTGTACTCTGTGAAAAAGGACAGTCCTAGGTTCCAGTGTGTTAACATCCAAGACTTGGTCGATTTTTATCCATTGACATTCCACTGAAACACAGTGTAGTAACACAGTAAACAAAATGCAAAATCTGTAGACTTATGGTTTGCCAAAAAACAATCTAGCATAGTGATATGATAATCATTAGAAGTGTGTGAAATGTATGTACACTGTCTCAAATTTTTGTTTCTAATTGAAGGTGGAAATTTTCCTTGGTTGTAAAAATGAATGACTCAGAAGAAACCTTTCTACACACCGCCATTATGGAAGTTCTACCAGATCTCTCCACCGCAACAAAAGACATCTTAGAAGAGCATCTTCAGTCCCTTGGAGTGGAGACATATGATGATCTGAGATTCATTGGGGAGGATGATTTTCTGTCAGCTTTGAGACCTGTACAAGCCAGAAAACTAGCTGCTCTGAAGCTAAAATGTGTCGCATATCACAGCAAATACTGTACTTCTACAACACACTATTATTGTTTATTCATTTACAAACTGTGCTACAACTTGTTTTGTTGTTGTTTTTGCTTTTTGCCGACCCGACTCCTGAGAACAGCTCATCGTCTTTGGAGTCCTCACTCCCTCTTTATTCTTGATGTCAGTGTCACCCAGAAGCTCGACATCCTCATCCTCCAGTAGTCCAGGACCTAATGTGCACTGGGAAACTTTTCAAATACCATGGAATAAATTACCAGAGGAACTCATGCAGTCTTTGGAGAGAAAGAAAAGACCCAGTCCAAGATTTAGGAGGAGCAGATGTAATTCCACCAGAGGTGAGAGCAGTAGTGCAGGACACATATGGGTGCATTAACTGGGATGTAAAATTTAGCCTTACACCAGAGAGCCAGCAGGACAAGAAGGAAAAACTTAAGATGATGTTAAAGCAAGCTGATGCAAATCCAGAGGTAAAAGATCTCATGAAGTCCACTTTCTACACACAGCGCAAACAAGTCAACCAGGGCAAGAGTGTTCAATATCTCAAAGAGGACTGGTCGCTTAAGTTTAATGAACTTGGTATGTCTGTCCACTTCAAAGAACTCACTGGGATCGGACTTAAAGAAACTTTCACGCGAAATTTGGATCTGAAGGGAAAGAGGCAAGAGTAAGAAGTTCCTTCAGAGTTTAACAAGGCTTCAAATGCTGAGGGGAGAGCACAGTGGCTGCTCAGAAGATGTGAAAGATTTGGGCCTGCTTCTGATCCACTACTTTGATGAGAAGGAAGAGGCAATGTTCTCCTATGTGAAAGACACATGCCTGGTGGAGGAAGTCCAAATGGATCAAATCCCCCTGACTCCAGCTGTTGTTGTATGTGTTAAGTTTAGTTTTATATTTGATCTCTATATGTTAAGTTAATGTCAAGGTACTTATACATACATATTAAACTTTGACGTAATTATAATGTAATGGACACCTTGTATATTAATTTATTCTAATTATGCTTTATTGTTGGTTAGGACAGTCCTGCAAACCTCAGGTTTCAAGGTTCATGCTGAGTTTGGATCACAATATTGTACACGACAACATTCCTTCCTTCATTTCTGCACTGTGCCTAATGTTTGGGAGCTACTACTGCTTCAATATCCATTATCCAGTAGAGCTGGCTTCAACCCTAGAGTTTCTGCAGAGGTAAGTCTTGGGCTTCTTTTCTAAAGCAAACTGCCTTTATGATGTTTTCATTATTTGTTCATTTGTTTACATTTAGCTGTATTTATTAATATGTTATATGTACTTCAGTGATATTGTAATGTTTTTTTTTTTTGCCTGTGTGCTTTTTCTTTCTTCAATGTGAACCCTAACCTTGATCCAAAACCTCTCAGATCACGAGTGGTGATGTCTGAATACGGACTGAACTCAGCTCCCTGTGCACTCCATCATCTGTTCATAGGAGAAATATGTATGTTGCAAATTACTTTTTTTGTTATGTTATGTTTTTTTCCGTTGAGTGTGTGTGTTTGCGCATGTCTGTTAGCAACCTCACGCAAAAACTACTGAACGAATTTGGCTGAAAGTTTTAGGGAATAACATGAGGAAGAAGTGATTCGATTTTGGGACTGATCCAGATCACCGTCTGGATCCATGATTTTTTCAAATAATTTGTAATTCACTGGAATGGGACAAGGCCTGACTGAGGTGTCAAAGTGCCTCTCCTCTCCCATCCCTCCTGTCTTGTGAAATCCCACACCTCAGGTTCTGTGGTAAAGTCACTGCAGAGGAAGTCTGTGGTCAGTCTAATGCAAAAAATGATGCTTTATAAACACTGTCGGAACTGTGTGTTGACGGAACTACAGGCCAACAAAAAATAAACAACAGCTCGGGTGGATTTAGAAACACTGTTAGTGTCAACAAAGATTAGTTAGTCCCTTTGCAGATACATAATGTGCATATTAACTCACTTAGTGCATATAGGGGAAATTTAACCCTGGTGGAGGTCTGTACTCTGAGTGCGTTCTAGTTTATAATTGTTATCAGTTGTATTTTTGTGAGATAAAATTACAAATTTTGTATCAAGATGCTTTTGAAATAGTCAATCCTCTGGGTATGTTTCTTGTAATGTTATGTGTTGAGAATGACCTGAAGAGATTTTGACTATCTAAAGTTGTTAGAGGACTTGAAGGACTTGGAAACAAATGGAACTAGAAAGCACTCG